>JAOBRC010674231.1:0-10577 GCA_027575255.1 Scolionema suvaense | reverse complement strand
GGAATTTTGGAAAGTCAGGATGCTGGAAAAATGATTTATTACTGGAAATTGGGAAATCCATATACTGGAAAATGATGCAAATATACTGGAAAACTACTGGAATTCTACTGGATTTTCAGTTATGGAAATCAGTGGCCACCCTGACAGAGCTCCTTTAGTTCTGTCTAGCTATAAGTAAAGCATTCAGCTAATAGGATCTTAGGTTTAAGCAAGAAAGTGAGCATATCAGCAACAATCCATGCCCTGAGTGAGAACAAGAAACAAGAGTTATATAAATTTGTCAAGTTCGAAAACTGAACTTATGTATGGTTCAGCTATAGTAACTAACTAGCAACGCTTGCTCACAAAGTCCAGGCTTGTTGTATAGTCACTGCTACAGGAAACAGTGATTTTACAATATGTAGAAATAAAAATGTTAAGGCTAGAATTGTTAAAAAAACGCACTTATTATCTCCTCAGTCATTTCATGCACATGTTTTATTCCAATCTCCCTCCAAGATAATGTATCAAGGTTACTAAAATAAAAAACCTACAGCATATCTACCTGGGGAAGTGTCTTATGTGGTCCTTAATTTGGTTTGAGGAAGGTGCTTAAATTAATAGAGCATACGACACAACAAAAGATAAACATTTCCTTTGCTTCATCTGGGCTGGACGTACTGACATATAGGTAGCAGCTAGCTAGCCTCCCTACAAGAAAACAGACATACCTACATCCCTTTGGGGTGACTTTTGCTACCAAACAGTGTGTTTTCCAAGGTTGAAGTTCTTTCCTGTGATCTTTTAGATCAGTAAAACAAGCTAGTCTAACAACCTTGTCACTCAGATGTAGTCTTGTTTAGGTAGCTTCTTTCTTTCTGTCCAAGTACTTGCTCAGTGATGCTGTTTGTCAGCAGAAACAGATTCATCAAAAACTCTCCCAGCTAGCTTCATGGGTACATCAATGTAGAGATAGTAGTCGAGGAGCTGAATGATGTTCCAAACGCTACTGGTCTTCCAATTAAGTCAGTCTGCAATTTCAGCCTGCTTCTGCCTGCCGCCATATACAGATCTTTTGTAGCCAAATTTCTGGTCAATGGAGGAAAGGTAAGGCGTGAATGGACCGATCAGCGTGCTCCGTTCTGAAGTGCCGTCCCGACGTCACAACACGTCTCGCAGATCCCCGGTTGATGATGGGAAATAAAACAAGATGGTGACGACCATAGGTGTGGTTCAACAGTGATTTTCTTAAAGGGGAACAATGGTCAAAAATGAAATTTTAACAGATGATAGAGCTCAGCAAAACACGACACGCAGTTTTTATTTCATGACAAAAGCTTGAGTAGTTCCAGAGATATTTAGTCTCAAAGTCCAGCAGCTACCATCTTGCCACTGATTACGCATGATGTCACTGGTGTCACACTCAAATTATCTACACTTTGTTTGCAAAATACTCCACATTGAATTATTGTAAAGGGTTGTCTCTTTCATTTCATCTTATATGACCTTGGGGTGCAAAAAGTGACCGTATAAATAAAATACAACAAATTAATTCACTTATACGGTCAGTTTTTGCATCTGTTGCTGTCAATCATTTTAATCATCTTAATTCTCGGGCAAATAAATTACACATGACAGGGGGTTCATTCGTCCAAGATAAGATGAATATTAAAAGGTTGCAAAACCAGATCAGTTTGATCATCTTGCGAATACACTGAAAAGCTTCAAATTGTTCTGATGATAATTCTTATTTGGTCGATGATAATATGATCTTGCAATGAATTAAAGGGACATTAGTTCTTTTATTTGGACTGACAGATACGGTATACTAGCGAATATACATACAAAGATGATATTGCACTTCAAAATTGTAGATCAGCGTAGGCACGTACTAATTGCGCCAATTGGCGCCCAATTTGAAACTCATAGTCTAATGACAAGTGCACGATAATAAATCTCCTTATCTTTGATTGTCTGTCTATTGAGCCACTTACTTAGCGTTTTTCCAACGTGCGTTTGGGTATATAAGTACATCTCCCCCAGGTTGACGAGAATGTAATTTTATTGCTTAGAACTAAGCAAGCTTTTGCTATGATGTTGATGGGGAATTCCATGTTTTGTTGTGCTCTATCATCGGTCAAAATTTCATTTTTGACCATTGTTCCCCTTTAAGGTTATCCTGGGCAGTGGGAAAAACTATTGCTGTTTTTAGAATCAGGCTAACCCCCTCTTTGATTTAAGAGCAACTTGTATAGGTGCCATTAGTTCTCCTTTAAACCAAAGGCTTTATCATATTTGTACCGAACTCTATCAAAAAGGGGCAAAAAATCATGCTTTCTCTGGACCCCCTATGGGCTTAGCCTTGATATTTTTGTGTGTGAGTCAAATGTAATTATGAAAGCTCTTTAGCATTTACGGTTTAGCTTAAAAAATAAAACATTTGACTTGGGGTTTTTAAACGTACCCCCCCCAAACCCCGTACTGAATCAGAGCTGCCAAGGTCCAGCATCAGGTGAGAGGGAGAAATTTGGAAGACAAGAGTGACATGGTGCATGTCATGAAATCCAAAAAGGTGGGCACCTAGGGCTGGCGGGCACATGGTAATCTAAAGTGCAGCCCAATGCAAAATTTTTTTGATCAAAAGCCTGGCTAATTTGTTATCAATGAGCACTGCTGGGAAATACATTGTTTAGTTTCGAGCATCAACTTTAAATCATGTTCAGTTCAGGGAAATTTCAGTTTTTAACCCATTCTTAGTAGCCAACCTGCTGGTACAATCATGGACAAAATATTTGGCACAAAAGGCTTTTCTCATTCCAAATCAAAAATGCACTTTTTACCACTTTTGCTTGTAAAAGCACTTTGAATTGCATGCGTGTCAAGAAACTTTTTGCGGCAGGTGTTTAGCAACCTCTGTCTCCCGTCTCAGTGCAGTTTCTACTATTTTACGCTAGCAGGCCAAATTCCACACCCTTAGTTCTTTAAATTACCTGAAAAAATTTAGAAACCCAAGCCATGCCCTAAAACGAGCCCTACCACACCCTGCACATACCCTAGACATGCAAAAACATGATTTCTCAAAAGTCAGAAATAGTATTAAGTCTCTCAAACAAAACCCAAGCTCCAGCCCTGATTTGCGGCTCGGTTCTTGTCGACCTATTTTCATTTACTCGCCGCACGGAACATGGCAAAAATGTGCATGGGTGCTAATATATTTTGACCAGGGTTGTAGCTATCATCCAGCTCACAATCAAAAGTAAAAGTAGCCAACGGTACTTAGCTGGTATTCAATATTATTTAAGCCAATCAATGAGATCAAATGAAAATTACAAGAAAACAAACCATCAAGATTAAAATACTACATAAAAAATTTGCCCTTATAAACACAGTCAACATGGCTACCAGTCACACATGGATTTTAGGCTATATGTTTGCGTATGACTGGTGTCGCTGCAATCAGATAATGCTTCCCTCTGGAACATTTAGCTAGCTGTAATATATGCACCTCAATCTTTCAGTACTAGAAGAGCTTCCATACCAAAGATCAGCTACGAAGTTTCCATGAATTGATCACATCAGTTGTTGAACTTTAAAACCATGCACATTGTTGTTTTCAAAGTAAAAACTAGTTAATGGTAGCTATAACAAACATAGGTAGCTAATTTTTGAATTGTCAGGTCACCAAAGAACTAACGTTTGGATTGACGAATGGAAGAAAAATAGGCTCACCGTCAAGGCATTAAGCACCAAATACTCTGGCATAACTCGTTTAAACCCCACTTAGGCTCAATGAAGAAACTGAAGAATGATGTTAGAGATGTACCCCGAGTAGCTTGCGTATAGATCCTTACATGAAAACTTGCACCACAAATCTTGTCCAAGGCACGCTTTTTTTGCCAAGCACTCTCATCATTACAGATGATTTGATAGAAAATTTGAAAATTCTCCAGACTGCTACGCGCTCCAGCAAAAATGTCGCCGCTGCAAGAAGTAAGTGGAAGAATTTTCAAGAATGCCGGAGATTTACTGGATTTCACTCAGCGCAGGAGAAATTTTCCAATTGGGGGAGTCTCCTGTTCAATACGGGAGGCTTGGTAGGTCTGCTGAATAAGGTTAAGTGAGTAAACTTACAATTTTATCCAGAGCAAAATCCTGCATCTCATGTAAAAAGTCCTGCATTTTGCCCTGCACGAAGCTGAAAGCTTGTTTGACAGCCTGACAAGCGTATCTTCATCCATGTGTTAGAATGTAACAAGGTGTTCTACCTGTTCACCTCTTATTTTTATCATACGGAATGAAGGATGGAAAATATTGAATCAAGGAGGCTTGTTTATGTTACTAGAATTGAAAGTTTCAGTGCAAGCCATCGCCTTCACTCTATCAAATTATCAGATGAGGAGAACTTGAGCTTGTATGGACCTTGTAATAACCTGAATGGTCATGGCCATAATTATAAAGTTGAAATTACCTTGTTTGGTCCTGTAGACTCTGCTACAGGTATGGTTATGAACATCAGTGACCTGAAAAAAATTCTCCAGCAGAAAGTTCTGTGCCAGCTGGATCATAAAAACATTGATCTAGATGTACCTTATTTCAAAGATGTTGTTAGTACTGCTGAAAATATTGCTGTTTTTATCTGGGATAGACTGAAAGAGTTATTACCTGATCCAAAGCTGCTGCATGAGGTGAAGTTGCATGAGACTGAAAAGAATATTGCCATTTACCGTGGGCAGTAGTGCACACAGTTGGTATTCCATGATGTATGTGCACATTCATGGTCCTTCGTTGTTGTTGTATTTTTCGTTTGTTATGTGTGTCAACTTTTAGTTTCTTTTTACATGATACTCTCTCAATTAAAGTTTATATGTCCCTCTTTTGCTGGTGTAGCAACTTGAAAATGTTATTTAGCAGATGCGATATTTTTATTTGTGTATTTTTATTTATATACTTTGTGGAGATTATTCTATGATTGACACAGGAGTAAACGAATAAGAAAGTCAATAAGTATGGACAATAAGTAGTCCCTAGCTTCCTATCTTTGTGTGGTTATGGGCTGATGCTTTTCTTCTAATGTCTCCCCTGTTTTTCTTTGTTCATAATATTGGAACCACAATTCATGCATGGATAAATGGCCTTTCAGTTAATAGCTCTGTTTTTTATTATTTTTTTATTCACTGCCTAAGAATGTTGATCGGTTTTTGGGCCGTGGCGTGGGATTTTGATGTTAAAATTTATGCCAATCTATTCCCACTGGAAACAAGTTCTAAGGTTTGCAACTTCAAGATTCATGCATTAACTCTTTCGGTACTGCAAGCCGCCTACAGCAGCTTTTGATACTCTGTGAAAAGACTGCAAGCTGCTCACAGTGGCTTCTCCTTCCTACTCCCCAAAGACGCCTCTTGCATCCCGTTGGTTGCCATTGAGGGACTTTAAATGGCATACCGTAATTATATCAAAGAGCGCCCGGCTTGACTCCTCAAATGAGCGCCCCTTCTGAAAGGTAGAAAATTAAGTGAGCGCCCCTGCACTCATTCAGAGAATTAGGGTAGTCTGCGATTTGGGCAATTAATTTGCCGCTTAGTGGCTACTTTGAGCCTGTTTGAATAATTCTCATGCTGAATGAGAGCAATAGAGTTCAAGGTATTGTCAAATGCCTCAAGAACGTGTGTAAACATGACGAGAGGTAGATGAGTGTTGTGGCTGGACATGCGTCTGAAATGAAACCTTTGTGGCTCCAGGAACATGCAAGTAATGAAATAGTGGTAAGTAAGAAGTAGAGGTTGAGTTTTGACAAGATTTATGCATCCTACAGTTTCTGATGATGAAGAAAATCATCACTTACCTGATCCTTCATCAGGTTTGCAACATGAGCAAAATCTAGACGTGTGGTGAGCAAATGTGTTTGGGACATTCTGCTCTCTCTCATTGTTTGGCTCATATCGTAGTCCTGCTTTTTGTTCTATATGATGTGTTTTAGTGTGTGATGAATCAGGAGAACTGACAGAAACCTGAACAGAAAGAAACCAACCTTTTCTCGAAAATATGCCCTTTATCTGACCTACTCCATTACCTTATTTCAAATGAAGGAAAGCCTGTGATCTGTTCATACCTTTTCTTGAAAATATGCCCTTTATCTGACCTACTCCATTACCTTATTTCAAATGAAGGAAAGCCTGTGATCTGTTCATAATGATTTCTGAAGTACAGGCATATAATACTGTAATCATTTTATTTGGATGGGAGGAAAGGATGTCTTTTTTCTAGCAGAATTATGTCATTTTTTGCAATTTTTTTCAACAAAACTTAGAATTTATCGGAAAAAAGCTTCACATGAGAGTCTTCTGAGTCTCACAACCAACAAGTGGCTAATTTTTGTTGGTTTTATCGTAAAGAGAATTATTTCAGCTTTCTTTTGGCATATATGTATATTTTCGGGTGTTGTATGGGTATCTAAATACCAGCTTACAATTGCACTAGTCTCGGAAATTATAGCTTCTTAATTGTGCATGCGTCTTTTCACATAAAAGGCTGCATAGTGAAAGAGTTAAGAAGATTCTATCTGGTTTCATTGGAATGAGTGACGCATGACATTAAACTCAATACTGCATTAGAGAATGCCATGATTGATGCAGTATATATTTTAGCTGTTGTTCTTTTACAAAAGAGAGACATGATTTTTTGAGAAAAGAATTCAGTAATAGGTTTCATCAGAGCAGCAGCCTCGTGATTAGAATAGTGCTTTGTGCTGATTTGCCTTACTCAGTTTGCCTCTTTCTGGACCTCATTTATATGCACTTACATGAATTAGTACATTGACCAACTATTTGAACAATAAACATATTTATTCATAGCATTAGTGATTAATGATCCAATGAGCTAAGTCAGTGTGTCCTTCAAAAATGAGGAAGGCTACATGATGATGGAAGTTCTGTTTTGCTGAACAATTGTGATACATTCAGTGACAGAATTTGTTTCTGCTGTCATCAAGCTTCTGAGTTGCCATTGAATAAGCTGCAATTATCTTTTTAACTTGAATATATTCATGCAATAGAGCTTTTTTAAATTTCAAAAGGAATCTTTTCAATCTGGTGTTTGTAATAGGTTTGTTTCAAGTTACTAACCCATCCGTAACGTTATATGGGTGGAGGAGTGTTGTCTATTTGAAATGCATCCAGATAATTTTTTATCAAGTTGTTAGGGACAAGGAAATTTGATTGACTTTTGCATTGTGGTTTATATGATTCGACTCATTGTTTGCTGTGACTCATCTGTAGCAAATGATAAGTCGTCATGTACCTCATCATCAATATTTATGTGCTTGCCCGGTGGTTGTCATAGAAGTTAATTTTTTCCTATTTATTATGGGTTCATGCTATAGAATATGTTTTGCTATGAATTAGGTGTTTGCTTTTTATATGTGCTAATATATCTGTTTGAAGAGAAGGAATTTTTGTACCACTACACTGCTCTTGTTGATACATACGTATATGTACCGTTGAATGATGTTTGCATGTTATACTGTGTTAAAGGGGCAGGATCCAATGCAGAAACACCTAAAACTGTTGCAAACACAAAGAAAAGCATGCAACATACTCCTATTCAACAATCAAACCATGTATAACCCAAAACACAGCAAAAACTACATGCTCTCATTCCCATTTTTCCCAGCGGCTTATGCTCTCACAGCGTCATCTTATTGGAAAACAAACACACGTGTTGATCAAAGCAAAAGGTAGGGCATTTCACAGACAGCAAAGCATGATTATAGATTACAGTATTGAATGTCAAAACATAATGATATATTATGGATGCCAATTTTTATGAGATTTATTGTAAATGGTTGCTCGACAAATAGCTTCTAGGGTATGTTATTATTTTGGTAGCTCTTGTATGCAGACAGAGCATATTCAAGAAAGCCACATGTTGGGTCAGCAAATAAAGATAGTCTTTTCAGTGAAGCGCCAAACAATATCATGAAGAGAGTCCACAACCCACGGTGGCCAACTAGCCATTTGCATCAGCAAGGCAGAAGCAGAGTTTCGAATTTGTTGGTGGATACCTAAACTCAGAGGTTGATCGAAAAAAGCTAATATCATGGTAAAAGCAGCAGATTAGTTGGGGAAAATGTATAGGTGGATAAAGGGATGCAACATGCTCACATAAGAAAGACCAAATTCGCGGTGGTCAACCAGCCTATGAGATCTTGCCCCTTTGACTATCTCTGAAAGGTTTTAGGAAAACCTTTGGGTATTAGGAGCTAAGAATATGTTTTGATTTGACCATTTCCAGGACATACCTGGTAGCCTTTACTGTGCTACGAAAAATTCAGAAATTTGGCATATTAGCTGTATCCCACCAATTGGAGCAGATGCATCTGAAATATAGACTAGTACCTTTGATCCTTTGATGGGTTTAAAATGACATTGTATTCAATGAATTCTTTGACATCCCTGCTATGAGGACATTTTTGATAATATCTCCCATATGAGTTTCAACTCTAGAGCCTCCAGTCCATTCCCGTTTCCATTTATAATGCATTTATTCAGTACGTTATTGTATCATGGTAAGATCTGCTGACTACTTCTTTTCTTAGATAGTAGGGCTTTCCCGTACCTTAACCTGGGTGTATTCAGATTCCTGCTGGTTTTTGTGGCAAATTCCTTGAACACACAGCATGAACTATTGCTAGTGGCCTGAAGGAATACTCTCAGATTGGATTTAATTGAGTGCAACTTGTGTGCAAAGGGAATGAGAGCAATTAAAAATTGCATGTATGAGAGTTAGCTCTTATTATTTGTATTCATGACTAGTAATTTAACATGCTTAGTACCCCTTTTTATCTGTAAACATATTCTTGAGCTTTCTAGTTGTTTGTGTTCCCGCTATGTATTCCAATGAGTATGCTCAAGAAAACTGAAAAAAATGTTAAAAATCAATTTATTAGCTGTTAATGAAATATGCTACGTAATGTTTTTATGTCTTGTACACAGAAAGTGGTAAAATCTCCAGACGATCTGCCCTTCTAGCAGCACTCTCAGTTATCAGATTGACATCCTGCCTATGTATCCTGGTATCCTTGCCTTCCTAGACATTTTCAAGTTTTGAAAGCTCAGGTTGTGAGAACCAATGGGTGTCACTTAAACCCCTGCTGGAAATCTCATATTCTCGCGAAGCACAGATTAGTTTGTTGGAAAGGTCGATGAATTCAGTGGTACCAATTGAAAATGATTATGGTATTTTGGATTCGAAAATGAAACAAGCACATGAAAGGGCAATAAATGAACACAGCTTGTTTGTGTCTACATTATTATTTTCATGGATTTGTGTTAAAGGGGGACAGTGGTCAAAATAAGATTTTAACAGACGATAGAGCACTACAAAACATGGAATTTCCCATTACCGTAGTAACAAAAGCTTATTTAGTTCTGGAGATATTCCCTCTCAAAGTCTATCTGCTACCATCTTGATTTTTCCAATTTTTTATGATGTTATTGGAGTCCATGGTGAAGCAGGCTGGCACGCAGGCAAAGGCAGAAGACGAGCGTGATTGATCGCGCAGGCAAACAATGTTTCCTGCAAAATCGCGCGGGCAGCTTATTTCATTCATCGCTGTATCTGAGAATAGATATGAATTGTATTTGCACTTCCTCCATCTGCCAAGCTTGCGAATTTAACACCAGCTACGATCAATTTCGATTGAAAAAGCCGTTTAGCACGCTATCAATTACCATAATCTGCATGGGCCTGACGTAACAAAAGATCACCATCATGCACTCCGGCTGGGTGAAGGATTGATCCCTCGTACTTGGGGTTCACGGTTAAAACGTCCCCCTGTTGCCTGAGTTCCCTGGAGGCTCAAATTTCTTAAAAAATTAATCCTCGTACGACCATGGATGTATAAAACCCCTGGATGCTGCACGAACATCTGCTCTACTCATAATCCTATTGTGTCGGCACGCTCTTTGTGGGCGAGAGTCGTCAGTGAGATCTCGCGCGCAAATGACATCATAGCTTGAACGTAGATGCTGATCTGTAGCCTGAAATATCGCCTGTTTTCGAATACTTCCTGTGTTGAAAGAAGAATTCATGGAACAGTAGAACTTGTTTGAGCTTCATGTTCCATCATTTCTCACGCTAATCACTGTAGTTTGATGGAACAGGAGGCACCACAGCGTTCTGTATAAGCAAAACTGCGCGATACGCAATAATATGCCTGAAAAGTATTGTTTCAAAAAGTTCTATTATTTCAAAAACTGCACGTAAATTATCACGGATTTTTTTCCATTCAGTTACTGCAATGTTTATTATTTCGTATACAAAGTATTGGCTATGGGACTGTGTGGGATTGGGAGATATTTCCTGTCAAACTTGGGCAACTTGCGCGGGAAATCAGTGGTGTCATAAAGCACGTGCCAGTGTGATCGCAAGCACTTAAATTGAATGGTTAACTTTTGTCGTCCACGACATTAACGGGCAATATCTAGCAAGTCTCATATGATGTTCTTGGCATGAGAACAAGTTAGGAGTTGTAAGGTAGAGGTTGTTTGCATTGAGAGAGCTTGCAAGGAGCTTCGTGAAAATGGTAAAACTTGTTGCTG
>JAOBRC010674230.1:0-17675 GCA_027575255.1 Scolionema suvaense | reverse complement strand
CCCGTTGGGCGCCTGGAAAATTTTTGTGTGGCAAAAAAACATCTGGGGGCACATTGTATAACTTATGCTCTGTTGGGTTAAAGGGATGAAATAAAATAGATTTGAGACTCATTGACATTTTCCTCCTGTATTGGTCTGACGACAATCGCTCTTCAGGTAGTGTGTCCTCAGATCGTAGCAGACAATATAAGTATTCTGATGTAGTACCTCAATGAAGCTATTGATGTTACAAAAGGTTGGCTAAGCTCAAGTAAAAATGCATTTTTGGTGTGTTAGTCTTCTAACCAAATCTAAAAATGGTTTGTCAGTACATATCATTGCAAATTTGGTCCATGGTGTGTACTGTCCTTTGTAACTATGATATATATCTTTTTCTTTCGTATTGTTTTGCATAACGCAGATATGGCTCTGTAACCAGGGCTGGCTCATTGCAAGACGACATACCTTCAATCCATATTGATGATGACTTAAATGATGGCAATGAACTGAGTGAACAGCTGGTGTCTGATCCTTTGAATGAAAGCCTTCCCTTACTGTTAAGTGGGGAACATTCACACGAGCTTACATCTTCTGGTGAACATGGTAGGGGCTTGTTTAAGGGTTGTTCTTTATGACAGTCAAGAAGTTTATGTAATTGAACTGATGGAGATTTACAATTTTTCCATCCTATAGATATCTCCACTGCCAGACAGATACACAGAAACGCTTTAAAGCAAACAACTATAGTGGTTTAAAGACCATATTACCTAAAATGTTTGTAACTCCAACTCTAGTTATCACTAATTTTGCTTTAACTCAGTTGTGAACTTGCGGAACTGTTGCTGGATACTGCTAGTATGGTAATATAACATGCTTAATTACTTCATTGCAGTGTATCTAGTACAATTTTCATAAGGCATAGTAGTCGTGCTTTTTTTCCAGGCAATGTAAAATGTTTCCTTACTTACAACTGTTTGGGTGATAAAAAAGATCATGTGGAAGGTCATGTTGCAAACCATTAATGATCGTATCTATGAATAAGTTAGTTTCTTAAATTACTGGTAAGGGAGAAACAGGGCGCTAGAACATTGTTGTGATCTCTGCCTTTGGTGGAAGAGCTTTCTCAAATGAGAACTGTCCATTTTTCCATCCTTATGGCTATGAAATGGGTAGCAGAAAAAGATGAATCACGTCTATTTGCGTTGAGTGTACACTCATTTATTCAAGAATTTTTAAGCTCTTAGCAAGGCAGACGGAGTAGTGGAAAGTAACGGATTCACTCTGTCGAAAACAAAAAGGTGTGGTCGAGATCTTGTCTGGGTTATCCTTGTTCTCCTTCTGCAGTTCAGGGTCTATGGTCATGTTGACTTATATTGTTCTGAGTTTACTACATGCTTTGCATTTACATAATTTTCAGCATTTTTGAGAACATAAAGACAAGAGTTAAAACATTGGTGGGGAATATGCACTAGCATTGAAAGTGTTCATGTTGTGAAAACTATTGCTCTTGTAGTATATCTTCTATAGTTTCCTTTTGAATCTGAACATTTTGTTAATATTTCTGTGGTATGCACATAGTTGAAGCATTCGCGTTTATTGCGATACCAAGCTAGCTAAACCACTTGCTGTGCTAACCTAAACAGATTTGTTGCTCATGTACAGCACACAAAGCTTCCATATTTAGCGATGGTGGATGATTAATTTGCGTGCCATAAGAATTTTTGCTGTGGACAGTGGCATTCGCAACTCTCCTTGAAGCTTTTTTTCGTGGCAATAATTGCACGTAAGTGCACATTAATTACAAATTGTGCTTCTAACGTTTTTTCCTAGTTATAGATTGGTGCAGTTTCCATGTCACAAATATAATTGTTGAAATCCATGTCAATGTACTACTTCCAACCTTGTAAGGATGAAAAGCTTTGAGGTGTGCATTGCTGATCATTAAACATGAAAAAATTATCCACACTAGTCCTTCTTTAGTAAGCAGAATGGTTAAGTTCATAGAACCTAAATATCGACATCTCTATCTGTTCAAAATTATGTCCTGTAAGACACTAGCTTTTTAAGAAGCTTGTTTCATTTGCATGTATTTTTTATAAGCACTAGTAAATCGAAAATTATCCTTGGTTGTGCTTAGATTTTTAGCAATTCCAGCCTCAACTAGTGCTTATATTTAAATCATCCATGGATCATCTAAGTTGTTTAAAGCCAGGCTTTAAGTGAACATGTTAGAATTTCAGGCTTAGTAAACTCTTGATGTTAGAGGAAACTGTAAAATTATTGCTTCTCAACAAATCAAGAACTGCTTCTTGATAGCTTGTGATCAACCAATGGACAGAAACAGGAAGACAAACGATTTCGTTAGCAAACACTGATATGGAACTGATAATTTTTCCAAATGTTCCTTTTGCAAAAGTTTCTGTAATTATATCGATTGAGAGAGTAAGGGTGAGTCTGTGTTGGGTATTGTTAAGCAGCAAGTAGCTACTTAATTTTTTGATAAAATCGAGGTTATCAAGGCTTATTAAAAAAGGAGACTGTGCTCAGGAACTGTTACTTATTTTGTCATATTGATCACTATTATCTGGGTGCCAACCCCTATCACTCACTATGCCGCTTTCTCCACTCTTCGTGGCATCTTCGCCCTTTCTGGGCTTGGTAGATCCTCACAGGAAAGCTCTGCATCCAAATCTGGAAGCATCAAAGTGCTGTCAAAATCCCTGAATTCTGATTGGTGCAAACTGCTGTCCTGAGCTCACTGTAATCCAATCAGAGAATGCCTTCACAGCAATTATTGTATGACACATGTGCACATAATTTTGACTGTAAGAAGAAGGGGTTTGATTGGTTGAAATGGATAATCTGCAGTACAAGCATTATGGGGCTAAGTATTCAAAAGCTTTGATCGTAGTTTTCCTGTGAGGTTCATCCTAGCTGTATGTTGAACGAACGAGCTGAGTTAACCCTATTCCACCTGGGGGCCGGTAAAAACTACCTTCCCAGGAAAAAATCTTAAATAAAAAAAATTCAGGCAGGCTGAAATTTTCACTTTACCAAATTTAGTTATGCATGTTCTGACCAAGTTTCGGATGAAAAGGAACGTTGGTTCATAAACAATAGACCTTTTATCTACCCTGTCTGGAGTTATTTTAATGTTGATTCAATGATTAATAGAAGCATGCAGACAAATTAGCGGCTTTCATAGAAATAAGTTAACCAACACAATAAATGAGCTATTAAAAAGCTTTCTAAAAAGGGGTCAACCACTGCCTAAGACTTATTAGTTCGTATTTTATGTCTGTTAGAAAATTCTCCACTTTTTCCAAGATTTTTGTTAATTGTTCATGAAAAGTGACAACGTCAGCCAAATATTAGCTGGTATAACTGGTGGTTTTCCACATGTTTAGCAAGTACTCTACCAGGGCTACCTTCTCACCAAAAGTTAGACTTATAGCTGCAATACTTTTCATTTTAGCGTGGGTGGTCGTTGTGATAGGCTTAAGGTAGAGCAGAGTGGTAACCTCCCAGCTTGGCGTCCGGGTTACTATCACCATGTTTAGCTCAGCAATTACTTATTATTGGCACTGGGTATGTGTAAGTCTGGGTATGTGTAAGTCTGTTGTGCAGCTGTTAGTAATTTCTCAGTTTTTTTTTTTTTGCTTTTTGTTTTCAGCATCATTATGGAAATCAATATTCTCACCATTGTACATCTTGGAGGTTCTATTTCTGGCAATCATTCAATTGAAGTTGTGGTATTTTGTTGGAACAATGGCAGATAACCTCATCCGTCTGACAGGAAATGATAAACAGGAAGGTATGATATGCGTGTTTATTTTGTCTTTTGGTGATAAAAGTTCCTTTTTTGTACATCGCCATCATGTTTTCTCATGATTTTTATCTGAAATGACTGCACTAGCGGATGTTATTGGTGGTTTCGTGTATGTGGGAATGACCTTTCATGGTGGGTCATCAATGAATCAGGCTCACACTATGCCTTAATGGTCTTTTCATTAGCTCGTGTTTCTGATTCACTCACACTTTCAGATTGATCAGATTCATCAGAAAAGGGAAGGAACATGTAAGGATCCATCTGCTTATGTTCTGTAAATTTTCTTTGAAACTTCAGAGTATGATAGCAGCTGTCTTGCAGATGATGTTTGAGCTTGAGCCTGGACATTCATGTGAAAGGATGGCCATTTTGGAGATTTTTGGGTGTAAATTAATAGCCATTGCAGCTGTTGTGTGTGCGATCATTGTTATACGGCTTGTCTTTTATTTAGAAGAAGTGAATAGCTCATTTTATTTTGTATGATATGGCACTATTACTCCTCAGTTGGATGGTCCGCTAATTCTGTCACTTGTTATTATGGTGTCAAAAGTTCCTTGGTTGTACATTGCTGTATGATGAGCATTGACAAGTTGTCTTTCTTTTTCCAGTCAGCAGACAACTGAACATATTTGGGCTGATCCAATTTAGCTCCATTGTCGTCACTACACTTACTGGTATGATCTTCGATCGCAACCGGATTTTCGCTACGGAACAGAAGTTCTTGTCTGTGCATGAATTCCGCCAACAACGACTGCAAGAAAGCATTGTTCCATTCTGTATCACCATCTTTCTGAGTATTCTCCTCTGTGTTGCTTCTCTACTGGAGAACATGAATGTACAGGTATGTATGCCTTATCCGTGTGTACTGTTCTGTTTGCTTCAGTCAAACTTTGGTATTAGTTCTCATTTTGAAGAACTGGGTTGTTTTTTTTGTTCGTGTCAGGATGTACATTTTCCAAGATCAAATGACATTTTAAAAGTGGTTATTGAATGCTTCAATGTAGCTGCACCGGTTATGCTTTGATGGTACTACCAACAAGTACATCACTGGCTTTTGCTTGCAATGCCCTTTCTCTTTCTTTTATTTGCAGGCATTTGGCATTTTTTAAGGGGTTACAGATGATTAATGTATAAAAGTCCTAGCTGAAGTACAGGTCGAAATCTTCTTATTGAGGGTGTGCATGAAGTTGTTTTTGAAACCGAACATAATTGATATGATTTTGTAGTTATAAATGATTCTCGTTTTGAGGAAGTAATATGCTGCTTACGTTATTGATGTACCTAATTGGAAATGTATTAAAAAGCAGTTCCTACTTTACTCTTTTGTGAGGTAACCATTTTAGCTAGACATTGAACATGTCTTTTTATTGCAAGCATGGAGCTTTTTGTAGCTAGGTTTTTTACTCTATGTATTTTAGTTTTTTTGTATTGGTATGTTTCTTCAAGATTCCAGCATACATCCTGTATACGCTTGTTCGTGGCTTCCTTTACTCATCCTATGGTGCATACATTGGAAGCGGGTAAGTATACTTTACCTTATGATTCATAATTCCCAGCATGCTTATTTGCTGGCCAACGAATTACTATCACAGAAGTGATGACAGAACATATGTGGTGCATCTTGCGTGCAGTGAGAATTGAACCAACTGAGCTAAGCTACACAGCTAGTGACCCACTGCCCCTCCGCACTGGTTTAGTCCAGAATACTCTAGAAGAAGTCAACTTTTATGTCCAAGATATAGTGCAAAAGATATTGAGCGTTTCTTCATAATGAGAAGTTGACTACTTAATTCATTTTATCCATGAGATGTCCACACTTAAAGGTGAACGAATGTCAAGAAATAATATTCCTGAAATGTTAGCGACAAGCATGAAGATATCATTTTTAACAGTTTCCCAGTTTAGAATTTCCGTATTGCATTTTGTTTACCCTGTCATAATCTTATTTGAGTCTCAGTTTTATGCTACACTCGTCGCCATCTTGGAGTTTCAACAGTGTGAGATGAAGGTATGGGCTCTGGTATTGTGGTAGGTCAGTGACATTAAACCCGCTCCCGCAACATGAAGCCTTAAAAGAAAATAAACTGAGTGAAACACTGAGTGAGTCCGATTCTCTTACACGAAAATGAACTACCTTAAGTTAATCAATTTTGGCGGAACTAATTTTTTGCGCATTTGGGTACGTTTCGCAAACCTAATTCCGCAAAACGCATCAAATCTGCCGTTTGGAAAAATTACTTCCCCAAAAGTAATCAAAAGGCATCTATAGAGAAAGGGAGATTAGGGCAACAAAAGACAGGCAAATATGGTCACTGTTTCAAGCATTAAATTTTCACGAACACTTGTCCTGACTACCACATTTGCAAAAATCAATGCCGCAAAGTCCATCAATGCATGCGATTCCCAATATTCAATTCTACAAAAATTAGTTGCGTTTAGCTGACAACAATCTTACCTTTCTCTTCACAAAGTAATAAGGATCAAAAAGTGATCAAACGAAATGCATTGAAGTTACCACTTCACAAAAAGTAGATTCCGAACATAGCTTCATTTGGTGCAAATTTACTGTCCAGTATCTTCACTTTGCCCGTGCCCATCCATCTACTGCTGGTTAGTAGATTAAACAAAGAAGCAAGAAAAAACATTGCATCAGTCACGAAATCTACCTTCGAAACGAGCTAATCAATAGCCTATTGTAACTATAGATTTGATGACGCAGTTTCTAGTTCTGCTGTCAGCATTGCGATGGAATGATTTGTAGCAAGCAAAATCAAAGCTCTGGTTCTAGAAACCACATCGTGATTGAATTTCGGTCCCAATCCACGAGCGTGATCTCGTGACTTTGTATGTGTGGTTCGGTATACATGGCTGGTTGGAAGTTGATATTTGGATTCGGCAGTGAATGTGGATTGATATTTGCTGTTTCTAATTGTAGAGCTAGGCTTGAATTGTTGTGTACTAAAATAAAACAAGGAAGGCCTAGTTCGGTTGAAAGCTGTTAGAAAAATGTGGGATAAATAGTTGAGTTTTTTAATTTTTTAGATCCTTACATTTTTTTATAAATGACTCAGTTTTTTCATTTGGCCCCAAATGTTGTTTAATGAATTACTAGAAATCGGCCCACAAGTTGTTTAACAGTTGTTTAAGTTTATCACCTCTTAGTGATGGCTCAGGTGTATGGCAGATCCAATCCTAGCTTCGCTATTTTTTAGCAGCTAATTGTTGTGGTCACCGTAAATGCTGACGATGATAGTGGATGCATTTCGTTTCAAGTTAATTGAATAGTTGTACAAAATCTTTGCAATCATATGGAGTTGTTTAGTTTCTGCATTTTCTTGTGATTACCTTATATATGAAAAGAAAATTGCGCACCTGTTAGTTCTCCTTTAAAGAACTTAATTACAGGAGAGTTCGTATTTTTAAATTATGTGCCTGCTGCTTCTTGAGCATTTGTGTTAAACTTATCCTTCGGAAGTGACTTTCTTTTTGTTAGCTCATATGCTACTGAATTTTTAGTTCTTTATATGAGTTTTATTCATAATATGCAATTTTAACCACGGCTTGATCACTTGATCAGGTGAGAGTAGGCACTACAAGTCTGCAGCTCTTCTCCCTTGAGTTTTGTCCAGCAATGGTTGGCATTTGCCCATTTATCTCATTGTCGGGAGAATCGTTATCGCATTTCATCCCTTGTTCGCTTTATGTTTGTTTACTTTGTTCCATGTCTTGGTTTCTTGCAGATTTCCTGAAAAACAATTTGGAACTTTATTTGGACTTGGTATCTTCCTGGCCGGCTGTTTTGGTTTGTTCGAGTTTCTTCTCTTCTGGATCACAGCTTCGCCATTCCATGGTGACCCATTCTGGGTAAGATAGTGTCAAATTTTTAATTAGTCAAGCAATGCAAACCATGAAGGTGATTTCAAGTCCCTTACAGTATCTCAAGATTAATGATATATTCAAGAAAGTCGTCTTCATAGCCCATTATATCCCTGGTATCCAATAACTAACTCCAATTAGCAGAGTATTTTACTACCTATCAACATTGAAGCAAGGAGCTTTGTTTTCAATACAGCTCAGTATCTAAGCTAGCACTTAAGGATACTGCAAACCCTCGGAAGCCAAAACAGCTGTTAATCTTTAGTCAAGCTTTATGGGTATTATAGAAACTTTCCAAAATTTTTGTTTATATCACGTGTTAATCTCATCAGGTGGCAACCTTAGGACAAAGTGCCCACTAAAAAACCAACTGCGTGCCACCTGCTATGAAGCTGTAAACAGACATGAGAAAAAACTAAAGTTTCTACATTCTAGAAGCTCTAAGTCCTCTCCAGTTTGTTTTTAGCGTACAAATTGTACATCAATCGAAAGATCTCAACAGACTCTACAAAACGGTGTTGGCATTTTTCTTGTTTTTGACTTGATCAAAAGTTATGAGCCATTTGAGATGAAATCTTGTGATTTCACATCAAAATTTCCGGAATTTTTCAAATACAGAGCTGTAGCTTTTAATTGCAAAAATATCTCGAAAAATGCCGACACCGTTTTGGAGGTACACCATGTACGTTTCACCTAAAGTTGGTTTGGTGAAAAATATTGATCACAGGGGGACTTAGAGCTCTGCAAAGCCCTATAACCATGTTTTCAAATATTCCCTTTGTTTGAAAGCAGCAGGTGGCAATTTATCTCAAAACCTGCAGGAAATGAACCAGGTGCCTTCCACTGATGCATTGAATGCTTAAAGACGTCTTGAAAACGTTTCTGGATCAAATTAGGATAATTCAAATTGAATAAAGCACTAACTGAGCCTTTGCAGTATCCTTAATAACAAAATTCTGTAACAAAAGCTTGTTTAGTTTTGCTTTCTTACTTAGCTTAATTACTCTAGGTTAGCTTACTTTGTCTTGCAGCTACCTTGTTCAACTTTCTTGGTGCTACTGTAGTACTTGGCTAGTCATTGCCATTCCTTCTCGAATGAATCTGTTACTTGTTTTCAAGTTTTGTGATCATGAAATAGTCAGAATCCTCTACGAAAAAATACATGTCACGTATTTTTGCCATGAGGTTTACATAATTTGAGTAGTACTTGACTGACATCATACATAATTAGTAGCGGGATGGTATAGTATAGCTGTTAGAAATTATAACTGAATATCCCTCTAAATGTGCAAGCTTTTGCCATAAAATAGATGCTGTATAACATGTTTTATTGAGCTCATGCATGTCTTGAAGGAAAACTCGGACCCAAAACTAAGTGACCCTAGGTCGAATTAAACAACGATTCTCTGATCAGTAATGAGTTCTATTTCCTGTGACACACACTCGTCCGTACGAAATCTGGAAGGTTATCATTTTACTCTCAGCCAGCCAGCCTGACCTTCGGCAGCCATTACTGGCTTCTTCTCACTGTTTCCCGCCGCAATTCAAACTTCCATCATAAAAGCGTATGAGAACTTCAATAAATCTTTTGTGCTTGATATCAATAGTTCACCTGGTTGTCATGGAAGCGCGTGAAGTGCATACCGCCAATCTCAGCTGCTAATCATGCAGCTAAGTGCACGGTAGCTGATGGGCGTCTTGTCTGGCTTCTTGTCATGTATTTGTGAAACGTCACACTGACGAGAGAATTAAGTTTGGAGTTGATAGTTGGAATTTGCATGACCATGTTTATCAGCCGAGCGCAACTTATTCTTGGAGTCGGAGTTTTTCTTTAAAGTTTTGGGTTTGGCTATTGTTCCACTCTAACAGTGAACATGGATTGTTGTGATTATCGCCCTTCTCTCTTATAAATTTGTGCACTCTTTATTCTTCTCTAACTTATTATGCTGATATCTGCCACCAACGAATGGGTTTTCCAAAAATATGTCAAGATGCATGAAACCCAGCGAATTGCTTTGTCAGTCTTTTGGCTGATCAGGTTTGTGTATATCCTGTCTAAAATTTATTCAATTTCATCGTCCTATTCCCGATCTGTTGACTGGATTAGATTGGTTAAGTTTGCAACAGTTTAACCTATGTTTAGTCATTTAGGGTCCTTCGAGTGTATCACATGTAAAGTCACTTCAAAAATTAGTTTCACAAATTTTTGTAAAATATCAAGTTGGAATAAGGCGTCCACTTCTACTTGTAATGATGTCACTGAATATTTAATGAGTTTGTTATGATTGTGACTATGTCAAATCGTTCATTGCATGCTTATCTATCAGCACACCATGTTAGGTGGTCATAGCTATAGTCACTTTAGAAATCAGAAGTAGTTCTACTGGTAATGCATATCCCAGGAAACTTTGATTTGGCCTTTGAAATTATGATGATAGAGTGAATCTTGGAATTGACATGGACCATTGAGGATAGATATCACTTACTATCACGAACTGATTGATTTTGTTAGCCCATTGTGTACATTTCATCTGTTGCCAAGTACTCACCGATTACCACGAACCAAAAACTGCGTCACCTCTGAACAATTTCAGCGACTGATTTGAATCGATATGTAATAAATTTTGACGCTGATAAGTCCTGAAATATTTCTTCTCACCAGACAGTAGGACTGTACTCAAGTATTTATGATAGTTTAGCGTACTTGTTTGGCTACCTTTTTCTGTGTGTGCTTCCTCATTTTCCTTGTATTTTTCTTTCAGACGAACATGATACTTTTGATACTGATCATTCTGTCATCTATCCATCCTCTCCATTTGTGGTGGCATTGTAAGAAGGAAAACGACAAACTCTTCATGGCAGCTATTGAAGAAAGCGGCATCATAAATGAAAAGAATCGAAGGAAGTGGAGCAAAAAATCAAAAGCAAAGTAAATGAATGTGATAATTGGTCTCCATGCACTCCATGATTCTTGCCTGCTTTTGTTATTGAGTCAATATTTATCTTTGGGTTTTGCTTTTTTTGTATGCTTATTTGTTTGCCTTCGATAAGTGCTATGTAGTGGCACGAACTGTGCCTGATTCATCCGCACCTTATTAAATATCTTCACTCACCTCGTAGTACTTCTGTGTAAGTATCGAGCATGGTTCCGACTTGGGCATAAGGCTTAGCTCAGCTTGGGCCTGTCATGTCGACGAGGCTTGCTATGCTATGGGAATTGGATTCGTTGGCTACTTTTATTCGTAGCTAAGCTTATCAACCAGAATGGAAAATGTTCCATCTTTTCAACTGCTTGTCGGTTGTCGCTATGTGGATTATTCTGCAAATGCCATCATTGTCCCCCAAGAAATAAATGCCTACGGTTTATAGATATTTCATTAAGAACATATTTTTTATTTTAATATTAAGAGTGACTTACATGTATTTTCTGTTGTGTTATGCTTGTTTATTTTTTACAATGCGTGGACATTTTTTTAATTCCAATGAAATGTATTTTTTTGTTATTTGCAATCATGTATTGATCTTTTTTTATATGTGTGATGTATTATTCTTTGTCATTTTGTTAATTTGTTTTGTGTTTTGCTTAGTAGGTGCTTCGTGACTCTGGATGAATGCTCTGGCCGCGCTATTGCTTTTCCTCGAATCGACATTATTGCCTCGGAGCATCTCATAGTTTTGTTCTCTATCTATCTTCTCCAGCAAGTTCTTCATAGGCTTGTCGAACTTTTTTTTCTAGTACTTTATTGCTTTCTGTTGCCATATTTACAGGTCTTCAAATGCCCCTGTTGTTACATTTTGTTACCTGTGCAGAATCACGAAAAAAATCACACTTTGCTCGTACAAAACTGTTAAAGTGTATAGACACCAACCTTCTCGCAGCTGTAGAAATTGATAGATTTCCATGTACTAAGCAAATATATGTTGTGCGAATCAGCTTGATCTTCTTGTCAAATTGTTGCAAATAATCGGTGGAAACCTCTTTAAGTTGGCACTCGCCAGGAAATTTGAAAAACAATTACTCAACTATGGAATGCTAATTCGTCTTCTGTTTTATGTGATTGCTTGACTTTTTTCTATGTCCTCCTTATGTTCGCTAAAAATTGACCGTATTGTGATTTATTTAGTTTTCTGTTCACACGTAGTAGTTAACTATCGAATTATGAGAGTCTCTCTTGGATTTTTTATGATTCGTTGAAAAACAGAGAAAATATTTTTTGATTGATAGAGAATTGATTTTAACGATTATGCGATGCAGCCATATAGATTAAAAATATTTCTACTTTTTTATTGAAGTTATTGTCATTAGTGAAGGAGTTACATATATATTCACGCATGATTTTTTGTTTCTCAGACAGGTGTGTGCAGAATCTAATATATTCTAGGAAGTTGTTATGGAAATATTGATGGTATCGTTGAGTACAATTTGATTCACGAGGTGAGAATGTGACCAGGGATTTTTTTCACATATAGGTTTTTTTACTTGCCATAGTCATTATTATTTTATGTTATTTTTGTTTATTTTACTGTTCTGTTTTTATTTGATCGATGAAAAAATTATGCTTGGACGCGTCTGAATCACTATGACAAATAACAATGATCTGAGAACCAGAGTCTTGTTTTAGAGGGAACATCTGCATGAGAAGTCGAGTGGAAGTGAAATTGGTGTTTAAAGTACCTACCTACGTTGTCTTTATGAAGAACTTTGAAATTTCCGGTGTTTTATCCTGGATTTTATTCAAACATGGTCCAAAGAATCGGCAGTAGAATCATGTTCTTAAGCCCGGTTCACTTGGGCCATGTTTCTCTCTTACAATTGCGATATCGAAAAGTCTGTGAATATGCTCTTAAGTCATGGTCAGTCACAACTGCAGCATTATGTTCATAATATCAACATGTGAGTTATGAGACAATAAGGCAGACTTTTGTCATTGTATTGACTGGCCAAACGGAAAAAAAGAGCGGAAAAGTTTTTTCTTGCGACGTAGCCGGGACAGATGTTAATGCGATAGCTACGACAGGACATGTTTATCTGGACTTTCTTTTTCTTAAGATGTTGTAATGCTTTAGTCTCGACCAATGCTCCGGTCAAATGGTCGTCTGCTTACGCTGCTCTTCCCCTCATTCAATAAGCCTTTGCTTGTGGGGTGGCAATATGCCATTTTTGACGCAAATTTCAATCTTTTTCTAAAGATGTTGTAATGCTTTAGTCTCAACCAATGCTTCGGTCAAATGGGCGTCTACTTACGTCTGTGGAGCATATCTGCCGATGTCAGATGTGGTAACTGTGGGACAAAACGCTCTTTGTGAGATTTGACAGATTGCTAGGCAGACTTTCAGTTGCCCATCACTGTTCACCTTACCTTTTTCAATCGTAAAGCCTGGCTGTGTTATCTTGATCGCGAATTTCAAGCAGTCCACATTACGACCTCTATTATATGGATATTAAGCTACATACAGTTTTAAGTCATACAAGCAGATTATGTTCAGGTTGCAATTGAGACATATCTGTTTTATTTTTAGCCAGCTAACCTTTTCACATTTGCAACTTAGTACTTGGATTCTATTTCGCGACCCAATGCTTAGGAATAAGATTTTTCGTGTCCTTTTCATTTGGCATTTGAATGCGAACATAATTTCGTGTTTTTTTTTATTTGTTGTATGTTATTATACTGGTTTTCTTTTGTGTTTTTTTTTTAGATTTGTAATATATTTTTATTCTTTGTACGCTCAGAGTGTTTTTCATTATAAAGAGATGCGTTATGCAGTAGTTGTTGTTTGGTGGGCTTGATAATACGATAATAAGATAGATGCCTGTATTTATATATGCGAGGATGTTAAGTTTTGCTATTCGGAAGATGAGTCGTAGAAAGATTTCTGAATGTTTTTTGTTATGTTCCTTAATTTCTTTCAATCCTATCCAAACTAGGGGGGGCGGATTCCGCTACTTGCGTGCTTCAATCAACGTAACAGTGAACGTAAGTTTGAAGGATGGGCGCTTATTCACTAACTTCACTGCTGGTATGGGTGCTTATTCGAGGGGGGCGCTTGTTTGTGGCATTAAGGTGGTTTTATTCTACAATGCTGCACAATATATATTAGGCAAAGGCCATTTTTTGACCAAAAGTCGAAATGTGCATTTTCCATTTTTTGCTTGCAGAGCCAAACGCTACTCAAAACTGCTGAATCCATTTATGGTACCGAGTGGGTATCCGTTTCGCAGTGAGGTGATGCTGATATTTTCCTGTTATCGGCTACGGAACAATCAACAAGTGTTTTTAATCGATCCACCTGCAAAAAAACAGGTCACGCCCATTTTGAGGTTCTAGCAAGCCTTGAGCAATCGTTCATGCATCCAAAATACTGTTTTCCGAAATTTTATAAAGAAAACTATCAAACGCAATCCCATCCACCCGCACTGATTTGCGCTGCTCTTCCCCTCATTCAATAAGCCTTTGCTTGTGGGGTTGCAATATGCGATTTTTGACGCAAATTTCAATTTCATTCTTTTTTTTATGAGAATCTTTTTATAAGAACATGAGCCTCAAATTCGTGTAAAAATTAAGAACAAACCCAGGATGAATTTCGATCTCAAAATTTTGCTATGCAATAACCTATATCATATGATGAGGATGAATTCAAACATTAATAACCTTTCAGTTTTGATCGATAAATTTTCCACATAGAAAGCGATTCTATGCTAAGGATGAACAATCGAAGTTCAAAATTGGAAAAATGTTAAGAACAACGAGCCTCAGCTCGAATTTCCTGATTCTTGTAATAAAAGAATGTATGTGCAAGATTGTAGCATGAAATTCGGCGGGTTTTTTTTCACGTCTGAAGTGTCCTTGGGTAATAGAATAAACACATAATTGCACAGGATTGAGTCTTAGGATTGATCCCCATCCGTAGTGAACAGCATTGTACATTGTAATCTGCTTCGTGTGCAATAGTTAGGGAATAATATATCTCTAATTAAAAAAGATCACTTTATTATCAGATACAACAGACATTTTTCTTCTGTAAGAAAATGAGTATAAGCTGCAGGAAAATGTAGGTTTTAAACGTACAATGACATATTGCTGTCGCTGCTACTACATGATCAGTGTCGTCTGAGCAACTACAACTTTTGTTTAGAGAAATTCTCATTAATGTCTTGGTACGTTGCTCTATTGATAGCTTCCTTCCTGACTGTAAATAAATTTCAGAGCTTCATAACTAATTGACTCTCTATATCAGACCATTTTTGGGCATTTTCTTGTATGGGAAGTAATGCTTTCATGGCATAACGGAAACTTGACCTTCTGTCTGAGAGCATTCACCGTAACGTACTGAATGATTTGTTAGCAGTTAAATTTGAGCCAGGAAAACATATGCATATCTCTACCAACAACGACAAATTCGGATATTCTTCCTTTTTCCTAGTAAGTAGTCGTTTTCACAGATGCAAAGGATTAGAGAAATCAGGTGCAAACGCTACAGTGGCTTCCTTACGAAAAGAAAATCATTCCATCACCACCCATTGTAGCGTGCAGACGTTCGAGGCTCGTTAAGACATTCATTCAGATGCTGAATATCAGCCCAGGGAAAATCACTTCCGATTCTCCAATTTGATGGGCCTGGGGGGTCTTGACACTGCACAACCAGAGCAATATATTGGCCGCTAATGTATTGGCCAGCTCATGCAATATCCTTGTTTGTGTTTAATCATGGCCTACCAAGCATTGTTTCAAATTGAAGCGAGTTTGATTTGTACCCTAAAAATCTCCAAGTTTCTTTGCTCTTGACTCTTTGCACTCATCATCCAATTCAACCAAGAATAAAAGTGGTGTACGCTAAGGCGAATTCGTCATTTATGTCTTTGATAAAGACATCTTGTGGTTAATCTTAGCATGTACTTGGCAATATATGTGCAAAGTGCTCCTATATATAATAGGAATAGTCATCACTAAATGCCATGCTGGCTTTTGGAATTCAGGCAAAAAAAACCAAACAATAACTGATCACATCTACTGGGTGCATCAATGCAGTGTATTTACATAATAACACTCAAAAGCACATGGATATTTTTGTGTTAGTTGGCACGTGGCGTTCATGACGAACATTCACCGTAGCCATACGACAACTTATTGGAATAGTCGCTTTCTGCGAGACCATTTGAGTTCCACCAATCATTGTTGATTTGATTGAAATCTACATTTTCTGCTGCTCTGCCCTACCAAAAAATAACAAACACTTTCCTACGCACTGGATAGACTATAAGTCATGCCGCAAGCATGGGCTTACCAGCATGTCAATTATCACGCAATACATTGTACTAATGTACAACCCGCTGTAGATACTGCACATTTCAAAGTGCAGAACATTACCACAATTGAAGCAAGCAATCAAGCAACCTCTGGTTTCTCAACGTGGTTCTTTGTCAGCCACTAGCTATTGACTTGCTTACCTGCGTGCTTTTTGATGCTGTCGCATTTGTTTGTCACTGCTTTCCTTGTTCACGCACACCTGACTCCTCTGGAAGCCACATGTTGCTTTCTCTATAGGTGCTAATTCTCGTCAGTTAGTTAGTTGTGTTTCCTGATGTCGGATGTCTTCACTTCGGAGTCAGCTCAGAATATCTACAGATAGTTGTTCTGTTAAGTATTTGTCTGCTTTTTTTTTTTTTTTCATTTACCGGTCACCTGTCGTCGCAAATTGTTGCTGTTCTGCATTAGCCATCTTGGTTTGTTCCTCTCAAGTTGGCCTACGTTACTACTACGGGTTAAATGCGGCCGAAAACATTCGGGGTCGTCCAGTGGACTACAACGCATTAGCCGGCTTGTCTGTTTCACCAGAATCCCGAGCCATTGTGAACATAAACGATGTTGAGAGCTTTGGAATTGCATTCATCAACTTTATAGCCTGCTCGCAGACTCTTCGGAAGTTTTAACTTTTCTCAGCAAGCAAGCAAGCGGATGAGCGCAGCGCAGGTTGGACTGTGGTTGCAGGCTATCAACTTTACCGGCACCTTCAGCTCCAGCTACTTTGGCCGTTACTGATGCTCATTTATCATTTCCACTGCATCCGTTAGGTCCGGCCTTCATGGTTTTTACTTAGATGCATGACTATCTACCTCCTCATCTGATTGCTTGTTCATCTATTGCACACTCCAGATTTCATTTTTTACCAGCAGAGTCAACCCATGTAGCTCACAATCGTACGGCAATTATCAATCACTCGTATTCGCCGTTTGCGGCCATGCTACTTGCCTCAATAGGTCAACAACGTCAAGAGCACCAGGTACTGAACGCTCAACTACACGCTGGTGAGGAAAAGGAACTTTCTCACGTTCCTGATTCATACGTTACTTGGAGGTAATTAACCACGGAGTCGGCAAGGTGTCGATTACTTGGAGATTTTCAGCCTGTGCTGGAAACATTTGGCGCAATACGGGCTGAAAATCCCAGACCAGCATGGTAGGCTCGTTACGGTAATCAGCCATTGATGTTACATGAAAAGCTATTTCAACTTGAAAATCAGAGCCAGCTCTAGAAAAACGAGCTAGAATTTCCAGTCCGGGCTGAGCTATAGAACTCTGCTCATGACTCTTGTGATAAGACTGAATGAATGGGCGCAGGCGTCTCAAACTTTACCTGGAACGATATGTTGTGCGCCGCATATGCCCTGTTTCGACTGGAGACAAGACAACAAAAAGTCGGACAAGACAAGCAGTGGTATCCCCAATTTACCGACAAGACAACAATTTCGTCGGACAAGACAACTGATCATATCTGCGTCTGGTGGTCTTTTTTCACAATAGAACTCCTCCCACTAGATCATTAAACAAGTCTGGTGAAGTTGCTGAACAGCTTTGAATGCTTTGAATGAGCAAACCTAGATGAGGCAGCTGAGGTATAATGTACAAGTTGCAAAAGTTTTCAACTATAAAGGCTTTTTTAGCACAGTCTTATTAGCAATAGTGGATGCACGGTATTGCTTTACAATGGTGGAT
>JAOBRC010674229.1:0-25669 GCA_027575255.1 Scolionema suvaense | reverse complement strand
GAGAGCTTGTCGGTATCACCGACAAAACAATAAAAAGAAAAATTCGATATCTTCCAGACTTCTATGCTAATTTTTAAAGCTGATTATAATTTGAACACACTGAACTAGTCTTAATCGTGAAAAAAAAAATTTTGAGGCGCTGTTCCTTTAAGTTATATATACGTGCGATTTATTACAAATTTAGCCTGGTCCACAACTATACTGAGCTGCAGTGGGTGAATTCACCTCAAATAGCTCATAGCTGTGAGAAATGGCTAATCAATATCCACCTCAATCACTAAGGCTCTCGTCAGCACAGTTTGGCTAAGCGGCTGACTTGTAACCTTTGGGTTCCTGGTTTGAGACTCGCTCCGGCTGGTTAGCGTGAAATCCCTAGATATTGAGACGGGTAGGGATTCAGTAACTTCTCACCAGCTTCGCAAGGAGAGAATTTGCATGCAGGCATATGTACATTAATATACATTAACTATGCTTTTCGAAATTTATGAATGACGTTCGTGGCACAAAGGAATTATAAATATACCCATGTATAAACAGGTGTAGATTGAGATATATTTTTGTGACAAAAACATGGTTGAAACGTCGATGGGCAGTCTTATTCTTCTCAACAAGTGTGACACCCACCAGATCACCATCGGTAAGAGCTGTGACACAGTGTCAAGAGAAACAAAAAGAGAGTCTTGATTAAGTTAGCCTAACGTGATAAATCCCAGCTTTTTTACCGAATTCAAATTACTTTGTGAGTGGTAGTCTTTTAAGCAGAAGCAGGTAAACATTTTCTCAATAGGTCAGGTTCATATGTGAACATGTGATCCTACGAATGATATAAAATCATGAAACAATGATAGTCTATACATAAGCTGTCTTCATACTGTACATTCAAAAAAAAGCAAATAGTCAAATGTATCTCTGACACAGACAATCAACTTTGATATAAAACACTGCAAATCTGCAGAAAACGTTGACGCCTGAATATCACGCAATAATAAAATTACTCTGCTCAAAGCAAATGAAGTCGTTCCAGGTGATAATCCTGATTTTCTGGATCAGGAAACAGTAAATGCACTTAACAGGGGAAAGAAGGAACCTGATAAGAGCTTCCGAGAAGGGTTCGTTCGCATGCCAAGTAAATTACGCATGACAGTGTGAATACCTCAGCGCATAATGTCAAAAAGAACATAATACAAAGAACTGCAATTGTCTGATATTAAGTGCATTACTTACCAGAGACACAGCTAACACCATTCCCAGTGTATCCTGATTTGCAAGTACATACAGCATTTCCATCCTTATTTTCACAATCAGCATGCGCACTGCATCCACCATTGTTGTTTAGGCAAGGGTTGGCTGGCGAAACTATAAAAAACGACATGTAAATATGGTGAAAATCAGAACAATCCTATAGCCATGCTTCGATCCCTATTTCTCGTCATTGGCATCTGACATAAAATCAAAGATCATGAACAAAGCTTAAACGACTTTATGATGACACAAATGAATATTGCGTGCATATACTTTTATGCACTCCATTAGAAGATTACACTACCGTTGACACCTATTGATGCAATGGAATTAATCTACAGATGAGAGGAGAGGCTGGCATTGGTCTGCTCAATGGTATGGTAGTTGTTGAAACTTTTGTTGCTGTGTGAGCAGTTGTGCGATATACTAGAAGAAAGCCAATTAACGCTATTGGTTTCTTTGGTTTTGCCTACATATATTTCTTAAGTTTCGAGTGAAATCTCTTTATATTTTTATTTAATTGTGTTCAGTAAGGTGCTGTACGGTAGACAGGTTTAGTCGAGCTCAACAATGATGGTCTGAGAAGTCAGTGTTGTTCATTTGTACCACAACAGGACAAAAAGATCTAAAATCGATAATGCTGTGTGAGAGGGCCAGGTTTCGCAACGAAAGGCGAGCGATTGAGCCTCGTCACATGCCTTCTGTACTCAAGGTGAGCGACAATCGCTCGCCTGAAACGCCTCAACGCTCGTCTCCAGATATCTGTATATACAAGGAAGTTGAAATAGCTTCTCTCCTTAGTTTCAAAGATCACCAGTCTGTTTGCATGCCGCGTAATTGATCGCTAATCAGTTTCAAAGATCTTTCTTTGTTTTACGCTGGGCGTGGATGTGTGGAATGACCTGTTTCGCAACACGTGCAAATGCGTCGCAAGTATTCATTCGTACATGCAGCTATGTTGCTGCACAACAATCGAGTTGGACTAGTGCAGAGTGAGAGATGGCGAGTAATTTTTTCTCCAAATCTAAGCGTAAGGCTTCCGGTTCACCTACCAAAGAGGACCCTACCAAGAAGAAAAAAGGTAACTACTGACACTGATTTACGAGCTTGTGTTTTTTACTTAAATGAATAATAATCAATAATCTTTGCCAACACCTATCGTGCAACCTGCAATTGCTCTGAAGATGTTGTCAAATTTTCGCACCCTTTCAAGCGTACGGAAGCATACTTCCTAAGAAATAAGTGGATGTGACCTGAACGAATATCTGAAAAAAACGGACGGGTACGACTAAATTAAATAGGCTATTAAAAAGGCAGTGTGTAAATGCAGTGATCAAACATGCATAATGAAACAGGATGGAAATTCCGTAATACAGAAATAAAACTGTCCATTTAGATCAACCAAATTACGTTTGGTTTTTATGTGATCTGGCCGATCTGCGGCGGGTAACAACACGGAGAAAAGTGACGCATGCGCGGTAGCTAAGTCCTGTATTATCCGTACCCACAAGTAAAAGATTATTTACTTTTGTTGGGCATGCTTCATACCGATCCACTGATGTTTGGGGTTCATCAGCAGGTGAAGACGTTCGCCTGGCGAACTCAGAGAACTTGTGTCATGGCTTAAGCGGTATTGTAGTTGGTTGTAAGGGTTGATATCAGAGTCGTGCTGGAGCTACTATTTGTCATGCATGGTATTGACGTATGATGAAGGATACTTCAAAAATGTTATTTCACGGATCTACCACATCTGCTAAAGAGACCTTTCTCTTGTATTACCAAATGCAGCAAAAATTGTCACTCCTTTCTACCCGATGGACTGTGGGGGTGCTCATCCTAATTTAACGCAAGGCACTTCAAGTTTACAGGGAATGACCGCGCCTTGCGTCATATCTTGCAATATTAATAGCAATAGTCACACTGAGTGACTTCGGTGCAACAAGTGAAACAGCCTGTGACGTCACACATTTTCTTTCACTTATCGCTCGTTTGTGTGACTCTGCAACCATCGTGCAAAAAGTGCGCATTGGAACAATGATGAGTGAAACTACTGCAGAGGGCAGCATCCCCCATTTTCATCGCCCCTCCCCTTTTAAAATGCTCCTAACCCTCCTCTTAGCAGCATTTCCCAGCTCAATAAAAGTTCACATTTTCGATTGTATGCAGAAGGGCACCATTCTGTTTTGAGTGAGACTGAACTGTCATAAACTGATGTCAGAACCATGTTTTGAAAACACTTACGAAACGTTTTTGATCTATAACTTCGATAATTCACAGATGATGTTTGCATCCCCCTTTCTACAGCATCGTCCCATTTTACAGAAAAAAGTCCTACATCCCCCCTTCGGGTATAAGTCTAAGACTTCATGTCCACTTAAAGAAGGACGGTTCCCACCATGTGAACAGTGTAAAGGGAAAAGTTAGCAAAAGTAATATTAGTGGTGGCCCACAGCAACCAGAAAGTCATGTGTTCGCTGCACTACAAAAAATTTATAAAGCTTCGGTATTTGAGGCAGCAGCAAAGGGACAACATATCTTTTTACCTATATTTTCAAAAGACCTTTTGGGTTAAGGAAACTCCCTACTAAATTTCAGAATCTAAGCTGCCCTAAAAAAGATATTAGAGCCCCTCACTTCTCATTTCTCCAAAAGCGCCTGCCTGAGATGGGCATTTAAGTTGTACACACAGAGAAGCGCATCAGAGCACAAGGGCCAGATGCAATAGAAAGAGGCAAAGAATCAATAATAGTCACTAGCAGAGGTGAAGGCTGTCACATGGGTTCCCGGAATAAATCCTTAAAAGAAATTACACAACTATCACATCTGCCTCCTCTTCCAGGTCAAAATTGGCCAACATCTGATTTTGGATAGGGTGTGCGGACACCAGATGTATCAAATGTAACCTAAAAAAAATCTGTGTCAATGTTATTCTTTATGCCTTGGGTTGCTCAATATAATAGTGAATGCACATGTTCTGCCTAATGAAAATTCTTTTACCTTCAGTACCAAATCTTCCAAGATGAACATTGATGTGTTTCATTTTGTGCACAGCCACAACGCTCTGGACACATACGTTAATAAAGTTTCCACGCTTTACCTACATAACGAATGAAAACACTTTTAGTTGCAAGTTTAGCGACACACACATAAAGCCCAAATGTTTATCGTCCCTGGATACACCAAAACGTTTCTTCTTTATCTTTTTACATTGCAAAGGTTTCTTTCCATTTTGCAGAAACGTCAGTAAAGAACGTAAAAACAACGCAGAGAAAAATCTAGTCAGAAAGGAAGAAGACAATGTAGACAATTTAAACTCAAGACTGACATAGAAATGTTGACACAAAAAAAATTGTCACAAAATCACTTGCAGAGAACAGGCACCAAAATTTATAAATGTAGCGTTACGTGTCGATCGTTAATGATGTGCCCCGCAGGTCACGGGCAAGTTGGAAACAGCTACTGTAAAATGCATCTACAAGATATACATATACGATATATACAAGATCAACATTAAACTTCCACAAATACCTGACTCCAGGATACCAGACCATAGTTACTCCTTTGTGGATTAGTAAACATGTGCTTTGGATATTCTCCAGTGGCACCACCAATAAAGACATCTGGGAAATTCAGACTTGCTACATCTACCTCCTAAAATTAGGATGTAGCAAAAACTTGATTAAACTGTTCAAATAAGCAATAACTCTTCCTCGCAAATATTAGTAGCACAGGGGAGGAACATTGCTTTTACAAAAGCATAGCAATGCCATAAAACGCTATTCTACCTATGCCTGAACCTCTCCAATTTATTTTGCCTTGGAAGAACATACACATGGTTACCCTCACCCAAGCCTCAGTACACTTGAATCTTACCACAATAGTAGTATGCGCAAGAAACATTTGTTTTACGTTTTAGGCCAGGCTAAAAAATGATTTGGAATAAAAAACATACAGCTGTAGTCTATCGATGTCCAAACCTAATTTAAATATTTGAAGGCAGAGAGAAGATTGTTCTCTCTTTTACCACAACAGACGGTTTTCTATTGCATTGCAGTTGTTCAGCCATATGAGCCATATTAGAAACCTTTTGGTTAGGCATGCTTTCGTAAAATACTGACAGCCTAGAAGTTGGAAAAATAAATTTTCGTGACATATCAATCTCATCTTTTCTACAAAGCTTCTCTGAAAAATAACACAGCTAAATAATGCCATACTATGTATGAAACCTTTCCTCTGCATCCATCGAAGGTTGCTTTCCGATGGGACAGCTTAGACTATTCCTATGAGCTATATTACAATAGCAACAAAAACAACATAAGACAGTGTCTTATCGTCACTAGCATTAGTGTGAGATGGCCATTTACATTTTCAGCTGCTCCACCAACATTTGCAAACATCACTGGTGGCATGACTAACTCTCCATTGATATAGTGAAGTGGAAGCCACCTTTTCTACTGGTGTGTGAAGATAGTTCAATTAATACACTATAGCTGCACAGACCAGCAATTGGCCAACAGTAATAATCATAGTCCTGTCATTGTGAATGAGGAAATTCAAGTACCCGTTCGTGGAAGACTACCTATTAACCGCAAAGAGTCCTGAAAGCAGGTCATCATTGCCGACTTACGCCTATAGTATAACTCATTTGGCATGTTGCCAGTAGGTGTCATACAGATCAGTGCCATACTCAGGCAGTTTTGTTCGGCACCAAAGGTGGCAATGCCAGATTGTGACCTTGAATTCAGAGGGCAGTTGTTGGCAATATCCCATAGAGCTGCATAAGCAATCTAAGACTTAGAACTGTCACACAAGAGTAATACCATCATCAGTTGCACACCTTGCACATAGCTTCACCATCCATGTCATCAAATTCAATTGTAGTACGCATATTCCCTTGTTTGACATATAACCAATTCTACAAGCAAGAGCAAAACAACATTAAGGCTTACAGTGACAAGACAAAATTTGCATTCAAAAATACAAGGAGGGATGTATGCATATGTTGCAGACCGTATTCGTTTTCAAACCGTTTATGTACCAAAGGTAAACGGTCGGCCCGTAATCATTCAGAGGATGGTAGCCCAACCGTATTCGTACCGCAGGCAGCCATTACTCAAAGGGAAGCCATATTGGACTGAATGATTTGGAGTGTGTGAGTGGAAAGTTGAAAGCTCGTGGAGTCGTAGTTAGATGGAGCACTAGAGCATGGCAGTTTAGATAAGAATGTTAAAATCAGAGACGGGACAATTGTGAAGCTGCTCTTTGAGCATGTGACTTGTTTTTGTGTGATCATGTTTGCTGCTTTGTGAGAAAGGTCTTCTCGATATTTTGACAGTGCAGAGTGTGAGTTGTAGCTACGGGTATAGATCTACGTTGTGACTTTGTCTAGCTGGTTTTAGAAACAAACCGACACTTTTGATAGAGGTATTTTCACGAGCTTTTGATTCTTTACGCGTCTAAATTTTGCTTCATTTTAGGCCTAGAGTCTATAGGTTTCATATAAGGCTATAGCTAGCTAAGCTAGGTCACCCGACAAAGCAATAAACAATTCTGTGCGAACCAGAAGCAGAGCTCTGCTCAGGAGCTACTTATAAGGTAGCTTTAACAGTCTGCTGAGTTATTTGAAGTTATCATAGGTTGGCTTCCAGTGCTCGATGGACTCCAATTTGAATTGGAATACTTAAGGCCTACTACACTGTAGGCCTAAGGTATGAACAGTGTCTTCTGACATTAACATGATAGCCATAGCTAAATTTCTTTTCCATTCTGCAGCGTTTAGTCATGAGGACCACGCTTTTCTTGGTTTGAAGAGGCTGCTGTGTTTTGTCACAGTAAATTTGAATTTGGCAACGCTCTCACTTTCGCAGAGGTCTGTGAATTATTAGTGATTAATATAATATAGTGATGTTGTATATTGGCAAAGTTTTGAGGAGATCTGACCCACACAAGAAAGAATAGTTTGATTAGATCTAGACCTACTTACAATACGGTTAGCTGTTTGTGGCAGCCATTTGAAGTTATCTACATGCATGTCTCATTGATACCAACATTAGTTCAGAAAAAGTGCAGGGGTGGATCCAGCTTATTTTCTGACTGGGGCCAACTTTATATGAAGCAAAATTTTGAAATGTCCCTCACCAGCAGTATACATCGATTATACCAGCTGCACATTTTAAGCAGCGTGAAATTGGTTGGGGAAGTATGCAAGCTTTGCAGCCTTGCTGATGTGCCGCAAACTTCAGAATACAGCATTTTGATAGCAGTGATCGAGGTTTGATTCCAATGCAATTTCATTTCTTTTCATTGAGCATTCTTATTCCCTGTCGGTAGTGCCTATTTAGTTGTTCATATTCATATTTAACAGCCGTTCAAGTGATGACAGTTATTTCCACTGCTGTGAATGTGCTCTGACGCCATCTTAGTCTAAAATTTTAAAATTTTCACCAGGTTTGACTCAAATATACAGCTGTGCGCAGCAGGATCTGATGAGCATACCCAAGAATAAGATTTAGTGAAACCTATCGCACAAGGTACTTTACTTGATATATGCTGCACTACAAAGAAGCTTTGCTTTTTAAAATGTGCTTGTTTAATCAGAAGGGCAGCGCAAAGAGTCCTTTAAAAAGCTGAACTACATAGTTTGTACCCACTAACATTAGGGTGGGCTGAGCGCTTTTCTTTCTCAGTCCCCCTAGGGGGCAGTTCTACAGAACATAAACTTTGGAGGTGGAAGGAAAATTTTAGGGGGGGGGGGCTTGTGAGCTTTTGCTTTTGTGATTCCTATGGTTGTCAAATAAGTGAAAAGTGAAAAGATATTTTTCTTATTGGCGGCAACAACAGCAAGTCCAAGCCATTCTGCCAGTTGATGTTCTAGATATTTGAATTTGGCAAGCAAGAAAAGAATAAGAATAGAGGTACTTGCCATCCATTTTGGCCAATGTGGGAGTGGTAAAAAGGAGGCACACAGAAGGTGCTTGCTGAGCGAGAACTGGGCAACAGGGTGGGGGTCAGGTGCATTCCAAAAATTAGGGGGGGGTCTGGAAGTAAATTCAGTCCAAAGATCATTGTAGCCTTATGACAATAAAGAAGTTGCCAAGATGATGTAAAATATGGATTATATACATGAATGGTAGAAGCTTTTTGGTAGTTTTTGGGAATGGAGTAGGACCGTCTTGCTGAGAGCAGGCTTGTCAATTTTCTTTTTTCTGTTGAGGATGTATTAATGGATCTGCTTGACTTTCAGTAAGAGCTACTTTATTGTTTTTACATGTTTTCTATTTCCAGGATTTTTCAAAGCTCAGACATCTTTCTCCAGCTTTAATCTCCATATGTGGAGTGGTTTACATACCCCCTCCTACATTATGTCAATTTTCTCTGGATTTCTAAAGATCTGAAACCTGGCGTTTGGTGACTATTAGTTTTCATATTGTGGGCATGAAATATAAAAAAACCAAAAGAAATATTGCAGGTCATGATTAATCAATGCTGACAGAAGAGCAAAAAATCTTATCTCAAAGTGAAGCGTTGTAAAGAGTGAGAGTACTAAAAGCATAGCTGCCTTTGTTTTCTCTTTTTGTTCTTTTCTTCAACTGATATACATTATACCATTGCTTTTTTCTCAAAAATTTAAATATATACTCAAAATAAGTAGGGGGTAAAACATCGCTGGGTTCTTGGAACTATGATCTGCCTCACCCCAACTTTAAATTACGCTCCGCGGCCTATGTGACAGATGTAAAGTTTGGTTCAAAAAATAGTTTTTGGACAGCGTTAGAGTAATTTAGCAACTTAGATACTCTGATCAATGTCTTAGTTGCTATGCTCCATAATGCTTCGAAAAGATTACTTAAGACAGTACTTTTAATGGTGCTCAAAAGATGGACAGCGTTACACCCCCGTCCTCCATTTGATCTTTTAAAAATTGCTTCTTTTCGAATTGCGTATTGCTACTCCAAACTCTTCCAAAAGTTGTAAAATGTATTGGGTATGTTTTGAGCAAAAAATAATCATTTTCCCAAATTTTTTCTTATTTTCATGCCACACCCTCTTGAAAACGACCCACAATCTGATAAAGCATGTTTTCTCATAGCATGAGATTTTTTTATCAAAATTTTTAAAAGAATGTAATGAGACCTGTTGTATAGTATATGTCCATGGTTTTTATTCTTGTGAAGGAAAAATTTCATAATTCGACAACGGGTTACTCTCATAACGTCATATGTCAAGCCCTATCATAGAGAGGGGATTGGGTAAAAAGGGTTGGGGTGATTGCTAAAGAAGAAATGGTTGGAGTGTCATGCTTGTGCTAGATTTCGGCGATAAGACAATCACCGGATTAGTGTTATGATGTGGCACAATTTATCATTTGTCTAGTTCTTGCATGGAATACGCTAAGAATAGTTCTAAACTGTGTCTCAAATGCCTTTATTACATTGCATCTTTGTCCAGGAAATACTGTATTTTTCAGGAAAACCTTTGCTTACAAGTATTGAAGTTTCATGTATGAATGCCTGAAACAGGTTTCGTGATGTGCACGTTAGTATGTGGCGGTCAATGTGCACTCACTAGGATAGCGCATGAGGATGTGCGTTTTTTTACCAAAATTTTAGAACGGGAGGTGATGCCAAACAGGGAGGGAATGACCAAGAAGGGGGGATTCAACCCCTCTGCACACTATGCCTAAGTATTGACACTACTGTAATGCCTGGAATAAGTGCCCGGGCGCTTATTTGATTTTCAAGTATCCAGGGTGGGCGCTTATTTGAGGGGGGCTCTTATTTAATTAGTAAGGACTTTTAGAACATAAGAAGTTACCATGTTATCAAGATGAAAAAGAATGAAATAGGACTAAAGCTAAAAAATGTTGTGCTTATTCAAAATTGCTTCCTAACTTACTTTTCAATAATACTCTTGTAAAAAATTTGAGTAAGCGACTGTTTAGAAGGTTGAAGGGTGGGCCCTTATTCGAGGGGGCGCTTATTCACTAATTTTACTTCTGGAGTGGGCTATTCGAGGGGGGTGCTTATTCGAGGCATTACGGAATTAGTGCAAATGGGCATAAAGAGCCATCGAGATTTTGTTCCCAGTTTCAGTTTCATCAGAATTGCACTTTCATCAACAATATGCAGTGGTTCTTGAATTACTGAGGGGTCGAGTTTCGTCCCCATCCTTCTGATATTGCATAGCACCAAAAGTTGTAGTAGAAGAGAGTTTAGAGGATTTAAAGTAGCTTGATGTTGGTCTATTTGGATGTCTTGACTTTTTGGAGATATAGAACTGCGCTGAGTATGAACCAAATCCAATTTTTCTCAATACACGCCAAGGTACTTCATTGCATGAAAATTTCGTGGTATGAAAATTTGGTGGTCATTTTAATTTCGCTTTTTTTGTTTTGGTGAAAATTGCATTTTGCAGCATTTTAATTTCACGGTTCAAGCAAAATTAAGAATTTATCGTCATTTCAATTTTACGGTTCAGGCAAAAATACAATTTTGCCACATTTCAACTTTGCGGTCTAAGTAAAAGAACAAAAACAGAAATGACTTGTTCATTCGAAAATAGTGTGTTTTAATTTCGCAGTTGAGATGGAAATGCGTTTTTTGTGGCATTTTAATTTCGCGTTTTTTATTACTCAACATCGAAACCGCGAAATTTTCATGCAATAAAGTAATTAATTTTTGTGGAATTAATTTTTGCAAAACTATTTTTTGCGACAGAGGGAACAAATTGGAAATATTTTAGCGGAAGTTTTCTTTCAAATTGTATGCATTGATGGATTTTGCAGACTTGATTTTTGCGAATGAGGTAGTCAGGATAAGTGTTAGTGCACATGCAAAGCCAGAAACAGTGTCCGTATTTGCCTGTCTTTCTCTCGTCTAAGATCCTTTTTTGCTTTTGTGAATTTTGATTGTTTTTGCGGAACTAATTTTTGCGAATGGCAGATTTGAAACGTTTTGCGGAACTAATTTTTGCGAAAAGTACCCAAATTCACAAAAAAAAGTTCCGCAAAAACGAATTACCTTAGGGTATATGTTTGTATCATTAACTATCAGCCTGTGGTATGTTACCTGAAATCTGTGCACAGACCTACGCACTTCCGTTCCCAGAAGCTTAGACTGTTTTGTTGAAACCATCTGATCACTGACACACCGCACAGGGTGTTTTTTTCATTTCGTTGGTTTTTTTGGTTTACGTTTTGAAAGTCATGTACTCAGAATCTGATATTGAAGAGAAGATTGAACAAAGTGGAGTATTGTTCTCATGGATTCCTATCAAGTGGCAAATACGTTTGTCATTTGTATAATTTTGACTGGATTGGAGCAGTTTGACGAGCAAAAAGGTGCTTATATATGTCTTAAGTGATTGTTTGGATCACTACTTTGAAATTAACAGTAGAACCTCCATTCTGGCGTCTCACTCTTTATATTGTGTTGGGCAAAGTAGGTGAGCAGTTCCCCATGCGACGAAAAAGAGCATCTGATTTCAAGTTAGGTAATCAAAAAGGCTGAGAAAGTGTATTCCATCCGCCCTTAATGAATCTCTGTTTTGGATCTCTATCTACGTAGTCAGTTAAGAGAAGAATATGTCACTGTCCTACGTGCACAAGCTCAGGCACATGCAATAAATCGAAAAGTACAATTATAGCCATTTTAGGAGATGGTGTACATGACTGCTTTCCTGCTTCATGTTTTTTTATAAGAACGTACCTTTTTGTACAAAGGCTTCAATGTTCTTAACTTTGGTCGTTTTTTGATATACACTTTTTAGAAAAGAAGCAGCCTTGAAGTTTCTTATTTTCTTGCCGATTTGAGCCTCAAAGGTTTGTGGTTTGCAGTACACTTTTTTAAGCAACACTGAACATTAACACCTTCCCCCAAAAAAGCTTAAAACAACTTATAAACAACTGAGGTGGGACGAATTTAACTTCAACTCTGTACTAAACAACTTCATCAGATTGCACTTTGATCTCCGCTGTCACTGTCAACATCAACTGTGACCGAAATAGTTAGCTGCTGATATAATAACTAAGTAGTCATGCAAAGATTAGATCTGCCTGAGTAGCACTAAAGGTGATTAATTTCAACAACTATTAAACAACTTTGGGGTGATTTTTAGTAATTCATGAAACAACATTTTGGGCAAATGAAAAAACTGGGTTGTTTGCAGAAATAAGGTGTAAGCGGTCTCAACTACAAACGGATCTTTTCGTCAGCAACCTTCGTTCCTCCTTTTCAGCTTCTTATACTTTCTCCTCCTACATTTCAATCAGTCAGATTGTTCCGCTAGAAAGTAGTATTTACCGAGTAACCAACCAGGTCAATATACTCCCGTTTACAATGTTCTAAGTATCGTGTTTAAACAGCCATTGAAGAATCTGCTCGAAGCTGACCCTTTTCCTTTTCCTAAGATATTACGTAATATTTGAGGTATCTGAGCCTCATCTCTATTAAACTGAGTGACAAGGAAAGAAGACAAAAGCAGTTCCTTTTTTCAGTAAACATATTCTTCTGGAAAACCCAATGAAACAAACAACAACATACGCATAGTTTCGACCAAGAAAGAAAATGTCCATTATCTAGCACTGATGATGTACCTTCATTTAAAGTAGTTTTTCTTTAAATTTTATTCGTTCTACACATTCCTTGAGTGTGGTCGTGTTTCAGAAAGTTTGGACGCGTTGATTTTTTACGCATTTATGCTTTAGGAACGCCACGCAGACTTACTCGATATAACGGCATCTTTGGAAAGAATTGAACGAATACGTTCGACCAGTTTCGTAAGTTCCAGATTAGCCCGACTGTATTCATTCCGGTACGAACACGGTCGGGAAACGTAAACGGTCCGCAACACATATATCTAGATTCAACAAATGAAATCAGTGTTTTCGAGGGTGTTAACATAGTGCCAAGTAATAAAGGCATTCTATATGATGCATTGCAAAATATCTATAAATAGACAACATCAAGAATGCTTTCTGTGCAATAAAACAGTCACTTTTCCAATACTCGTCATGAGAATTTATCAAGATTGTTTGAGTTGCAACAAGCCCTCAGTAAATCTGCAGACTAGCGCAAAATGAAGGTAAATGAGTGCAACATATTGATGGACGCTGCTACTGTCACGGATACACAGCTCAGCCCTATTTTTTTTTAAAAATAATTTACCCTCCCCCCTATCCTTAATAATGTCCAAACGGCGAATGCTGAGGCACTTTTAACATAGTTATCTTAGGGGCTTATTGTAATCCACGGAAAAGGAAACGAAAACTGAAAATGATCACATGGCCAGTTCATTTATTCACGCTTTCTGAACCAGGGGGTAATACGAATGTGACTCTAATATAAGCTTTTCTATTGCCATAAACTGCATTGAAATCACTATCATTGCCCTAATTTTCATACGTATTCCCTGAAGATCTTCTCACTGTGTTCTTTTTATTTTGCAATTTATGAGCTTTGATTAATTTTGCATACTTGTAAATAATATTGCCTAGAGATTATCTGCAGATGTTTTTCTGCGAGCGACGTCGGCAAATTTACTGCTCAGTAAAGTCACGAGATTCAAAGCCCACATGGGCATACTACATGTCAAGACAGGGAATATTGTAGAAAATAGCTATGACAGAACAGAGAGATTTTACCTTACTTCATCGATGCAAATGATTTTCTAACCAAAAGTTGCTACGAAGTGTAGGCACCATGAGCATTGAGCGTTTGCATTGACAATTTGTGGGTAAAGTTGTTGCTAGGGACAAGTTGCTTACACCCAGATCACCCTGATGTTGGAAAAAAGAGCGCTCTTGGGCGACTGTCGTGATAAATACATTCGTTGTCATTTACAGTAGATTTCTCTACCATACACACTACCCCCGTCTTCTCATGGCAGAGCGCTCAGGAATAAAAAGGGCAGAAAAACAGCCAAGGTTTGAAATGAAATGCTCAATGTAGTGATACTGTTGGTTTATTGTAAATGAGCATTTTACTTCATGTTTACTTTCTGGCAGTGGAATACCTTAAAACACTAAATAAGACTGCGACTTAATTAAGCCACGTTGAAGAAATGGGCTTAATAAATTGAGGCTTATTTAATGTAGCGGCTTACAATAATGCGACTTAATTTCATCCCGCTTGGAAGTTATATGATAGACGAGGACGATGAATATAACACAGCAATGGACCCATCTGAACATGTTGTTTTGCAATGAGTGAATAAAGGACCGTGGGGCGATTTCATGCTCTGTTTTAAAACATCTTTATCTAGGACTCCCATGCTAATTCCATTGATTTCTTTTTGGGAGGAGGAGGTACACCTTAATTAATGATAACAGAAAGGCATTGTTTGAAAGGGTAGGCTAAATAAAATGCGGTATAATTTAATGTGGCTTGTTTCGGTCTCATTCTAATTTAGCATTTTAAGATAAGTATTCTGAAATTTCCACTGACAATTTAGAGTTTTCGTTTTCGTTTCCATTTCCGTGGATTACAATAAGCTATAATTATTAGGTATATAGGTATTTTTGACCTTAAAAGCAGCTATGACGAACCTTAAACCCATTTTGAGAAAGAAGAAAATATTTTAACATTTTCGTAATTTAGGTCAAAAATCTCAAAAGATGATGTCATGAATAGTTAATGAGGTGATGGGTACTTTGTTGGACGCAAAACAAACCTTCGCCATCCATACTATTATCATGACAAGTTTGAAGTGCAGCGGAGGATCCAAACATGTTTTAGGTAGGGGGGGGGGGGCAAATATGCTCCCTGTCCCACTTAAAATAAGTTAGCTCAGAGCCCAGTTAAAATAGGGTTAACAGACCTTCATCTGATGCTAAACATTGTAACAAGCAGAGCTCAAACCAGCAACCTTGATGGGTTTGCCAGGCTTTTGCTCAGCCACCTCTATTGTCTGGCTATGCCCGTAGAGTCCCTTATCTATGTCAGATTATGCTGTGAATGTTCTAATCACTATCAACAACCATGTCTAAGTACACACATACCAGAGTATGTACCTGATGAAGAGAAATCAGGGCAAGTAGTCTTGATATGGGAGGGGCGATTACCACTATTCGGTTCGATTATGCTTCCTTCTCTTGTACCAGGAGCTACTTAATGGAAAAGAGATAACGTTAGTACGGAAATGAATTTTTAACCCCAGACAACCAAAGTCTTAGTTGCTTGTATACTATTCATGCACTGTCCCCCTGAAGACTGACCTTCAGCGCACTCAGACGAGATGAGAACAATGCGTGCAACCTACAAATACCGCACGCAAAATTACTACCTGGGTACTGTCCATACAAATCGCCAGTAAGAATTCTGGCTGGCTGTATGAGAAAGTCATATGGTGCTTATCAAGAACATTCAGACTTGCTACCGTAAAGTACTAGTCCCATTCTCAGTTTGTCAGTCTGTTTAATTGGCCCATGTGTTGCGTGTCTTGTTAAGAACGGGACTACGCTAGCCTATTCAAAACCTAAAATGGGTGGTATCTGGACATTTAAAAAGACAGACGCAAGGATAGGTTTGAAAAATTCTGGAATGGTGAAATGGCTACACAATGAGGCACCAGAATCCAACTAGCGCTTTCTTTTCTGAAAACTTTTAATGGAAACCTAGAACTTTGTAAAAGGAGACAATAATCCTGAATTCAGTAAATTTCTCGAAGGCTTTCGTTCTTGCAAAGCACTCAACCATAACTTATTTCATATGCCATACACATCAAAGTAAGATCCAACAATTGCAACGAAGTGGTACCATGATGCTCAAATCTACATTGGCAAACTCCTAACAATGTAGAAGATCTAGTAATAGCATCAAATCTAGCATGTGCCCAAACAATCATAAATCACAACCCATAATGATCTGCAAGCTGAAGTGGGTGTACCAAAAAATTGATCAGCAAACTGTAAGTGAGCTTACCAATCTAATTCCTTCATGATGCCCATCAAAATTTTGTAATTCTCTTGTGCAAAGACGTGTATGATTTCCATCTTCAACCGTCTCAGCCCAACAACTTGTTGCATCTCTCATAGTGAAGTGTCTCTTGTGACTTGCAGAGACAAGCAAGCCATAATTTGAACCATGCAGTAGTTCCTAAAAGAGACCGCAATATCCTACTGGGGCCCAATACACTCTTACTAAAGCGGTTTTCCACAAAGCGAAATTGTCTCGCGAATGGAACACTTTTCGTCCAGGAGCAAGTGCAGTTTAGAAATGTTTCAAGGGAAATTCACTACAGTTGTTCATGCAAGCACAATTGTTCACGACAGACAAGGAGAAAGAGTTTCTGCTTTTTTGCAGCAACATTTGTTGTCACACAATCTAATGATGTAATAGCATTGCAAACGTTTGTCATTAAGTAATTGAGCCAATCAAATAAATGCGATATTAGCCCAAATAAACTGACAAGCGAAATTTCGCTGCGAAATTAAGATCATTTCTTGGGACAATATCGCTACGTGGAAAACTGCCTTAAGGAAAAGTCAGCACCACAATGGTCCACCTTCTCTTCACTCCTCTTTGCTTATTGAACCAAGTCATTCATTTCCAATACGTTCGCCTAAATTTACTTCTCAGCAACATAAAAAATACTTTAAATACTATTCCACTAAACACTGCTCCACTTAACGGTTTAGAAACAATAGCAGGTTCCAGACAATCAAGGTTGAACAAAAGTGAACTGCCAAAATTGAGTGCAAGGCTAGGATGCTTTACAATACCAGACACCAGAACAAACTTTGCATCTCATATCTGCCCGCCATTGGAGGTGGTTGGCTCTTCTTGAAGTTCTTGAATCCCCAGACGTCATTTCAAGATACGATTTCCCATTTAATTTCACAGACAGCAGCAAGAATAAAGTAGTTTTGCAATTCAAAGATTACACATATGTACCATGAATGTCAGAAGCCCTACAAAGTTGTGGGTGATTAAAACTTTTTTGGTCCTCCACATGCAACATATCCGTGCAGATGTCTTCCTTTTCACTCTACTTTACACATTTCAGACTTTGGACACCTACAGGCAATGATCAAGAACTAGCATAATACACTAGTGAACAGTTTTGAAAAAGACATCCCAATTTCTAACACAAAATGTTCAATTCAACCTACATCAAGTCTCTTATCTTTAATACATTGTGATCCAGTCGTAAATTTAGGTACTTCCATGGAACCACCAAACACTGCTCCTTTGGATCGCTTGTGAACATTCCTCTGGTACGCAACAAAGTGAATATCAGGATGACCATGAAGAGTAGTATTGAGCTCACGGCCAGCAACAACAAGGCATGCTCTAAAGCCATTGTGACTGGTCTGTTCAGACCACACAGCAGTTGGATTAGCAACTGTGCGATTTGCATGGGGCCAATGAACAGACACATGTACAATAACATCGGAGTAATTGTGAAAATTCGTGCTTCCAGAGAAGTTGGCCATTGCACATCCTTGAGTGTTCTCGACATTCATCTTCACCTGTCCAACTTCCACATAATGAGATGCTAAGGGAAATAAAATTGTTAGGTTTGTCAAAGAAACACATGTCCAGCAACAGAATCTGTAGCTCTATTTCTGTGACATAATAACATGTCTTTTAATTCTGAGACAATACTGTTCTTCTAACTGTCAATAATAATGTGTAGCAATGTTTAGAACTATGATATAATGCAGTCCATACAGAACAGTTTTCCAAATCAACTAATAAGGAAGCATGCAAGGTTTGTAATGCTGTAAAATACACAAATAGGTCACAGAATTGGTGGCATGCCGTAAATTTAACATTTTTCAGGTGAGAAACAAGTCACAGCAATAGCAGCCAAAGATTATAATATTTTGGCTTGAATGGTGTTTTGATATGCAATAGAAGCCGAGAAATTCCCGAATGTTTTGCCGCTTCCATAGGCCGTAAAGCAAATGTATCCCCTTCCATAATGGCCGACTTGTGCAAGTCATACCATACAAAAAACAATATGGCTACGCCCAACAACAGTTTTCTGAAGAATGTCAAGTAGTGTGTATGATAATTACTACTGCTCTCCAGATTCACTTCACATATTTTGAAAAATTCATTAACAGATCTTATTACATTTCTGACAAAGCCCATAAATGATTATGTTTTAAGATTTTTTCTGAGATATGGTATATGGTTTGTTATGTAACTACAATTGCTATAAACTTTCACGCCAAAAGTCAAAAAATAACCTTAAAATCTTGAAATATTAGAAAAAAGTAATAGAAATGTATTTTGTTGGATAAAAATAGCCACACCTACTGTAAACCAGGCATCGTCCATATGATAACTACAACTGGTCTCCAGTTCCAAAACAAAAAATCCAAGTGGGTGATCAGTGAATCATTTGGTCACTACTTGAAAAACGTATTCAAGAACAGAATGACAAGATCCTATCAACAAAAACAAGAGTCCCACCCAAAAGCCCTTTTCTATTTTCCTACATCTAACAAAAAATATGTTTTCCACCAAGTTACTGGCATTATGATTCAGCAATAAATCCGGCCTCATCACTTTTATCGATTTGAGGAAATCACACATTTTTGAATATCAGATTCCATGAGTTTCCAGGAAGTTCCAGATGAGTTCTAGTCATTCTTACAACGCAGGAAATCAAAGTTTAAAAATGAGCACAATGTTATGCACTAAATACTGTTCAAAACTGGTAAATGAGGATATGTAGAGAATTAACACTCTGTAATGGAAACAATTTCAGCTGAGTAAGAAAATTGCAAAAATGCATCATTTTGTATCATGCAGAGCAAGAAGCATCAAGAATGAGGCCTTTCGCTTTCGCACTCTCCAATACGATTTCCTGTCCTGCCAGGGTTCAAAAATAACTGACCCCTTATCTTTACAAATAAAAAAACCTGTGCACCTAGGAGCCCGTAAACATAAAAAAGGTTGAACAATTCAGGGCCATAAAGAGGGAATAGATACAGACCAAGCCTGGTACTTATAGCCTGTTCGCATCCCAACCTCGCTGCGTTTACTTGCTTGGTTGGTCTGTTAACATTTGCGCCTACAAAGCATATTTTAATTATGTCATATTTTCTGAAAAAGTCTGCCCACAGAATTGTCTATGCAAATAAACGTGCAGCGTCTGAACCTTTTTCTATGGAAGCTGGTAGTAATTATGGTGTTGCCAAGGAGATAAGCTAGTAGAGAATACATAATTATGGTGTGTGCTCTTTTATGCAGGTGACGTAGGTCTGTACATCAACTGAGCGATTGTGAGCAGACACTGTGAGAAACCATAAGTTTTGAGCAGAGTATGCGAGCAGGCTAGGTACTTACTGTTGCACATTTCCATATGCTTTGCCTTTTCAACAACCACATCTACCCCATACATTTCACAGGTTTCTTTTTGCATGAAGCACTCGCTTTTGTATATTCCATAATCAGAAGCACAGACAACCTCTTGTGGTTCTGGGTCAGGGCACGTTCGACGACAGACAATTTCATATCCATCACGAGATTCATCATCAGGGATACATTCACGACCAGCAGGAAAATTAACTCCCTCACATGCATCAAAGCGTGCCTCTAAAATATTTAACAACAACACTTAACAATTTATGATTCAATAATACTCAAGACACCTCAGACAACATAATTATCTTCACAGCATAGAAGCATCATAGGCTCTCAGATGTCCAAACAAATCTGTACTTTCTAGCATGTACCAGCTCAACCAAACTTTAGTTCCGCACTTACCAGGATCTGCTTAAATCTACTTCAATGTGGAAATACTAAATTAGTGTAATATTCTCCATCGATAACTATGCTTTGGAAAAAAGATGAATGCATAGAACTTTGCATGATAAAAGCTTTGCATGTAAAGAAAGATACGAAATAACCAGGCTGCAATGATGACGTCATCATTCGTAACCACCACAAATGGAAATCTATAGTGTGTTATGAGTGGATCGTTCCTATGACGTCAGGAAAAGTCATTGATGATTGGAATAGATACAACACCTTCCCAAAAGCAATGGGTCAAACTTTCATACACTTTTATGCAGCTAAATCATTGTTTTGGGGGAGAAACTGGCCCCTTTTGATGACGTAACAGGTGGCATGCAAGAAAATGTTTTTGGACCGAAATGACTCCAGACAAATTTTGTGAAAACTCCCCAAGTTTTTTCCCTTTCGATTGAGTGGTTTAGCAGTGGTATTCTAAAATGTAGGAGGGGGCCACAATGTGCGTAATTACTAAAACACGAACCCAGTCGAACCCAGTCAGTGGTAGGTCATTACATTAACCAATCAACAAGTAGAGTAGTTTTTAAACCAATCACGCCCAGCCAAATTCAATTTTTGCGTCTGCTGACCACAAGCACCGGCGAACAGCCTGGTTTCTAGGCTGGACTTACATATTTGCAAGCTCCTCCAAATTGCAACATATGGTATCAAGAAACGAACATAGGGACATGAGCAATGATATTGGAATGTTTGAATTTCAGATGCATTATTTCTGTTTTCCAGTTCAAGCACAACGTTCTTTTCAGTGCCAAGCTGTTTTTGCTGTAAAGTTTTTGATTTTCCCTCCTATGCCAGAAATTCTTTTCATAAATGCCTGGGTAGTTCATTGTTTGCTTTTTTTTAACTTTTAGGGAGGCGTCTTACATCATGGTTTGATTGAAAGGGTGTTCTTTCTACCATTATGAACATTTTCAGATTATGTATATTGCCATTGCTTTTATCACATAAAGTTATTTGAAATTGAATGGCATGAAAGACGCTTCATAGCTTTCCTAAGCAGAAATTTTCACCAGACTTCCATTTCACGATGTGTTTTCTCTTCTGTTCATAAGAACTGGATAAGTATACTGTCCTTAGTAGAGAGGATGTTTGTTAATGCACACTGTATGACTTGTCAGATAATTAAATGGAACGAGAGGTATGAAAATCAAGAGTGCAACTGCAATCAGTGGGAGGAGCGGAATAAATGTGTGGAACTTTAATAGGAAAATTGGATGTGTAGTATATTAAAATCAGTCAACGAAGTGACCTGTTTTCATGAACAACTAAAGTAATTAATATTTGTGGAATTAATTTCTGCTAAGATACTGTTTTGCGACTGAGGAGACAAATCTGAAGTCCTTTGCTTATTCACTTTTTGCGAACAGCAGAGATTGATGGAATTTTTGTGGAATTAATATTAGCAAGTGTGGTTGCAAGGACATTTAGTTCCGTATCACGTACATCACAGGAAGACGAACACCGTGCGTAAAACGTTATTGATATTTATGGCCTTACATTTACTTGTTTTTCATTTAGTTAATTTTATTTATAATTTTTTTATTATTTCCGCTACAAAGACCGAGTGTAGCAAACGCGGTGTACAAAGCTTCCTGCACTTCAATTGCGCCCAGAGATTATATAAAAACCAGGTCGAATTTTCTTCCTCGCGTGGACGGCTGGGCTCAGATGGGTTTGGCTGGATTTGGCTGGGTTCGGGTGGGTGCAGTGGTTTCGGGTGGGTGCAGTGGTTTTAGTAATGTGCCACAATGTGCCCCCAGTGCAAATAGGGTTGGCATTTCTCTAAATAAGGACATACAGACTATTTCTCTTCAAACAATATCAAATATAACATAAAATATGAATACAGTTTGATCTGCAAACCACCATAAAGAGAATCTTCTTTATACCATCAACAACCACAAAGTCAACGTAAACTCCAACTTGACGCTCCATTTTAGAGTCTTCAGTATTTCTGGCACATAGCTGCACTTGGTGATGCTTTACATCCTAGGAAATGCAAAAATTGTATCATATCAAGATCACTATTAAAAAATCCCACTCCAGACGAAACACAGACACTTTTCAGACAGAACATCAGCAACATAATGCAATTCCATTACGGTCAAACTTTAATATGATGATTTCAAAAGGAGAATGCTTGTTATCTGAGACATTGATAAGATGTGTGTAGTCCACGGCAAAATCCCTAAAATGTTATCCGGGTAACAATTTGAACGACAGACGTGAGTTGATGAAAATACCGCATCATGACAGAACCTTCATCATATGGAATGAGTACAGGAAAAATATTAACAAGGATCTGGAGGCTTCATAATTTTCAATGTAGGCACAGTTGCGTGATGCCCTGAGTAGCAGCCATCAGCTATCAGTCAATGAGCGACAATAATATCTATTCTTTCACCAGCATAGTAACACTTCCATTCAGTCAACACGACCGGCAATTCGTATCCACAGTGTAGCAGTCAGAGCATGACTAATGTTTACAGCAAAATTATGTTTCGGTCAGACGAAAATTTGAGTCAAGCAAAAACAAACTGAGGTTAGTGTAATGCCAAATTGGAGCCATTTAAATTTTAGTATGAAAGATTAATTTTTAAAACACTGGCGCTGCCGTAGCAGTCACAGTGGCCAGTGGAACAATTTTTCTTATTTTAGAGCCTGTTATGTGCTATATATTTTCGTTAAACTGCACCACAAACGTTTCAGGAATGAGAGCTCTTTGAAGAACCTCCAAGAATGTTAACGATTGAAATTAGAATTAATTGAGAATACGACATTCAGCAGTTTTACTTCCAAGGCTTCACCTATTCAACCGCCACCTTGCTTGCAGGACCAAAACAGGTCAAAGTATAAATAACTCAGCAACAGTTTCAAAGTTGCCTAACAGTAGGCATCAAACTATGCCTTGAGATAATGCAAATAATCTGCGACAAAAACAAGTCATCATATCGCAAATTTACACTGGTACAAATATATGAGCATTCAAACATGGTTCAGATGACTTATACATTATTGCATGCAACGATTTTAATAAACAAGGTTCCTTCTTGGAGACAAAAATAATTTCATGGTTTTAGTCATGAAAAAGTATGTCTCTGACAAATAAAGATCTCCCTCTAAGTCCTCTTGTCATCTAAAAAGGTAAATTGCAGAGTATGAGCATACAAATGGCTTTCAGATTCTCATAACATAAACAAAAATGCTAAATGTAAAAGAGTCGCGTCCATAGATGGGCTTCAAATCTCTTACCTGCACCCACGCATGGACTTCACCTTCCTCTGAATGATTGTATCTGGCAGTAACGAACACATGCGGTTTATCAGAATATGAGTGGCCAAAGTGCACGTCCTAGAAATATAATGTTAATGAAAAACATATATAGATTATATATAGATTATATATAGATTATATATAGATATATAGATCTAAAATTGTGGATCAGAACACTTCGAATATAGATCCAAATTTCTATTTACTATACGTCAGATAACTTAGTTACCTAGCAATAAAGTTTCTCCTGTAAGCATCATATAGCAACTTGTTTTGATGCATCTATCAAACAAATTAGTCAAGGGCAAAAACTACTCTGAATACAAGGGCTTAATACTTAGCTTATTAATACTGGTGGTTACATCAACATTCCTCAAAAATACATAATAAAGCAGGATCTTTCAAAACATGGCAAACAAATAACCAAGGATGAAAGTCAGTCATGGTAATTTGAAGCAAATTAGCTGCCTTATCTGTGCAATTGGAGATCTTAACTGCAGTATCTGGGAGGGGGAAGATGGGGTCGTAATAAGGCAGGTTCTTTTTGCAGCAAACGTTTTTTTGAGAGAAGTTGCTGGCACGACTAAGCAAATCACATATTGATACCTGCTGCAGTTTTGGAGCTACAGCAAAGTTCTGCAAGGAGTTTGTGACGTAAAAATGGGGCAAAAGAAGAAAAATGAAAGAAAAAGAATCAAATTGCCACCTTTATGAAAATGAAGGCCTAAAAATATTCAAAACCTAACAAAACTACTCAAAACATGAGTAGAAATAGGATTAGAAAGATTTACATGAAATATTGACTCAAAAAATTTCAAAATTTTCAAAAAATTACCCCCTGCAAAATGTATGATGGTGTTATCAAAAAAAATTGAGGATGTCAACAAAAATTGTTAGCCACTTTTTGTCTCTTAAATCCGAACTCTATCATAATACCAAGGTCTAGGTCTCTACCTGATGTCCTGTCCAGAAATCTTAGGGGAAGAAAAGAATATAATGTAAAGACAAAGAAAGTTGATGAGTATCGGCATTGGTAGAAAATTAGAGGGAGGGTATATGCTTATATATATATAGTATAAGTAGTATTAACTACGCTTAATCGTGCATAAGAAGATAGGTGGTAAGTACATCTCCTTTGGACTCTTCCATATAATTTTTTTAGTTACTTTTAAAAACATAGGACAATTCCAGTAGAAAAACGTAAAACATAAAACCAGAACATTACAAACAACGATACAATACAGATATATATACTGCTGAGTGCGAGAGTGGAAGCAGAAATCGAGAGAGGCCTGAGAGTGTTCCCGTATCCCACCCAAAAGTGAAGTACTGTCCCACAGTACTGGGTCCTGGTGTGGATCCTACGATAAGCGACCCCTGCCGCTAATTAGCCACCAATCACTGTAATCCAAACCCACTCCAGATATACGAAAGCAGCAACCGCAGAACGTCCATACTATAGAGAAGTTGAAGCGGGAATAGACCAGACAATGCATGATGGGAAAATTTGCTGTTCACAAGGTCCACAGGCATTCAAGGTTAGACAGCTTGTAGAACTGAGTAGATCAGGTCTTTGTTTGACTTTCCAAATCGCGAGAAGTCGTCATTGCGTGTGCATACTATTTTATGGACATAGTGCGCATTTATGGACATCACCATGCGATGGATCAACGCCTTAGCTTTTGGAATAAAATCTTCAAGACGAAGTGTTGACCTACCTATGCGGAGGAATTCACCCATAAGAGCAGAGAAGAAGATTTGCCTAGGGATGTTGCTGTCTAGGTAAGGCATTCGAACTATAGAAAAAGGAAAGTTGTCAAGTTTCTCGTATAGTTTGCAAATAAATCTTCCATCAACTATTTGGATACCTAGATTGGGGAATGTTGCACGCGTTCCATGGTGTTCCACTTTCAGGTCCAATTCAGGGGGTATATGTCCCTATAGCTATCATGGAAAACAAATCTATCGTTAATAGCACACAGATCATCAATAAATCTCATTGTTACATATACTTATACCTGCACTACTTACCATACACCATATACCTAAGCCTGCACTACTTATTTTCTTGGGATCTAAAAAATCTAAGCATTTTGCCAATTTTATAACTAGAATACTGTCACAATATAAAGCGTGGTGTTGTGCTTTGGGGCACACACCCTATTATGGGAAGAGAGAGAGACTACATGGTTGAGTCCAGCAAATACACAACAACAGCTCTTCTTGATAATGTTTCTTTGACTCAATCCATGACTGCACTGATACAACTGATAAATATACAGGTTTCTCACTATCACAGATTACCCAACTACTAAATATAAGTACAGACAATTCACAACTATTGACCACTCCATCAAATATAGGTACAAGAATGCTGGACATCACTT
>JAOBRC010674118.1:0-10577 GCA_027575255.1 Scolionema suvaense | reverse complement strand
AGTTTCCACTGGAGACAGTGAACTATCCTTGTCGTCAAAATCATTGTCTTGTCGCCAAAATCGTTGTCTTGTCTCCAGTGGAAACCAGGCATAAACGAGGAAATAAAAAATTTATGGTCCAATGGTTTTTTATGACTTTTTGTAGTCTTGTTCAGAAAACCATGGTTTATTGCATCTCTCATCAAGATGAAGCGTATAGAAATCATCTACATAAGCATGAGAGTAATAATATTTGAAAGTAGTTAAAGACTGTTGGGCCGGATCACGGCCTCTTTTTCATGCGCTCACTTGCTCAACCTGTTCATTTGCAGAACACAAATCAGTTTGCGCAGCTGGGTGACTGAGTCCAAAATAGAGAATCTCGCGGCAATGTTTACAGTGGTTAAACCACACTGCGTGAAGCAGATACGTGCCAAACAAAGCATTCCTGCTTGTAACCAGTTATCTCTTGACTCCTAACTTTTGCTACCATCCATGAGAGAACGGGTAAATGTAAATCGCATCTTATAAGAGGATATTTGTGTGAATTAGACCGCTGAATGTTTTAGCCGTGGATTGTTTTGATTTTGGAGAGTCAGCCATGTTTGTTTCTACATCGCTGACCATGATTTGATCCGGCCCAACAGTCTTTAACATTGCTTGATCGCAAAAATCTCGATCCAAGTGCGACATGCAATTCTGTAGAAGAAACGCTAAAGTGACCGCGTAATTGTCATGCAAAGAGGTACATCAATATAAGGAAATACATCACAATAAGCAACAGTTGAAAACTGCTGTGTCCTACGCAAATGTGTAGAATAAATTATTTTCAAACATACTGGATCAGATGAGGCTTCCAATGTGTTGAGCGGTGTCCTACTAGGTGGCAAGTGAAGTTAGGAGCAAGTAGCTTTTGGCAGCAATGAGTACAACATCACTGAACAATCGAGAGTCCGCTAACACTTTCTTTTTCCATAAGAATAGGTTCTTTTAGAGCCAGTCTGGGTATCCTTAGCATTGTTACATTTTTTAAGCTACGATGCTTACATTGGTGATAGCAGACCGTATATATAATCTTGATAGTTAATGATGATCCTTAGATCAGGTAACTTGTAACAGAAGTAAAATGCAGGCGATGTAAATTCTGTGTTTTAGACATTTTTGTATATCTAACTTCTTGTCTTCCGTACACAGACTGCAGATGCTAGATTTTAAATACATAAGTGTTGTGAACAGCTACAACCCTGGTCAAAATATTTGGCACGCATGCGCAAATGAAAATAAGGTCGAAAAGTACCCATCCGAAAATCGAGGCGGTGTTTGAGAGACTTACTATTTCTGAATTTGGAAATATCATGTTTTGACATTCCCAGGATGTGTGCAGGGTGTGGTATGGCTCGTTCTAGGGCGTGGCTTGGGTCTTTTAATTGTTTCAGGTAATTTAGAGAACAAAGGGCGTGAAATTCGATCTACTAGCGTAAATTGCTAGAAACTGCACTGAGACCGTACACAGAGGTTGCTAAATACCTGCAAAAAAGTTCTTGAAGCGCTTGCAATTCAAAGTGCTTTTACAAGCAAAAGTGGTAACTTTTTTTATTTTGGCTGAGAAAACCCTTTTTTCCCAAATATTTTCTCCAGGATTGTAGATCACTTAAAATACTGGCTCAAGGTAATGAAGAATGATACATGAAGGCAACAGAGAAAGACTACATGGATGTAATCATTAAATTCTTTGAAGAACAAGAAGGATGCAAGCCAAAACTGAGATTTTTCAAAATTGACATGTCAAAATACATTTATCTTCTTGATTGTCAGTGGCTTTTTGTTTCTTTGTTTATTTTTATTTATTTAGTTTGTTTGTTTTTGCTTTGTTGTTGTTTGTTTGTTTTCATCTTTCTCTGGGTTAGTAGATTTCTGATGTCTGATGTCCATCGTAGTTTTTGTGACACTCTTGTTTGTTAACTTCGTTTTCTCTTTTCTTGGCTCAGTTGGGATCACTTCGACAGTTATATCTGCAATATCCTTCATATGCAAAAATGCTCCGATTATTTCTTCCTCTTTCAACATATTTTCATATTTTTCATTCAAAAACATACATTTCCATTATTAACTGCGGATTTAGGCGGTGCCTGGGTTTCATGACACCATGTAAAATTTTCTGCGTAACGCCAGTAGTATCTTCACTTTGTGATTTTTTCTTCTCCCGATACGGATAGCACTAGCTTACTCATTACTTACTTGGTTGTTCCTGCTTTTACAGAAGTCACCTAGAGTCCTATTCCCTGGTCCCTGTTTTACAGAGAGCCACTGATAATTAGACTTGACCGCAGTTTAGTTTTGCCTTTCCGATGCGTTCGATCATTAGGAAATTAACAATGTGGGCCCCTCATTGTATACCGAAATGTAGTGACCAAACTCTTCGATATTTGATCACAAATCTGCGCTGAAGAAGGCATGGGAATGAGGGTTATCAAAAAGTTGATGCGTAGTATCTGCACGTAGTGCCTCATCTGGATTCATTGTACTGAACAAAGGTTTAAGAGCCTCGTACCCATTTCTCTTGCATATTCTGCAACAACCAAGAATAACATGATCGTAAATTTTCTAACACAAGTGGTGCCTGCCTGGTAACGAAATATATACTGAAACGGCATCACTCAGTCAGGTCGATCTAAAGTGCTGCTTGGCTGTGATTTGTAGGAGCTTAGAAGGAAGGCAACTGGGGAAGGCAAAGTGAAAGCATCTGGAGCTTTTCTATCCTTTTCGATATTATGGATACTATTTTGTGCTCCTCGACGTTTGAAGATCAAGATGTCACACAGTTTGAAAGCTAAAGTTGCATCTATTTTGGATGGTAGAAATCTGAGGCATGGCTTCTGAGAAAAATTGTCAAAGTGAAAACGTACAATCTCGGACAAAATTTTTGGCCACGCCCTTCCCCTCCTCCCTGGACAGTGTTGAGTAGATGAAAAATTGGTGTCAGTTCCGAACAATACCAACCACCACTCCTTTTCATCCCAACATTGTTTGGGGGGCAAGGGGGGGGGGGGCGTCTTCCTCATCAAAATAGGGTCATTCGAAAAAGTGGCCAATATATTTTGTCTAAGATTGTAGGTACGAAAGTGAATGCTTTTGAGTTCTAAATAGTTGAGGTGAGTGAAATAGTCATGGAGGAGGGAACTGCATAGGAAACTAGCAGTTGGGGTGGATTAAAGTCGGCGAGAACCCGATGAGAAATAAAATTGATAGGATAAGAAGTCGGTATCACATAATAATGGAAAGTACATACTTTTCGAATGTTTGGTGTACCATACGTACAAACATTCGAATAACTAATCCCAAATGTATCCACAATCCTAGGCAAAATATTTGGCACAAAAGACTTTTTTCAGCCAAAATCAAAAATGCACTTTTTATCAGTTTTGCTTGCCAAAGCACTTTGAATTGCAAGTGCTTCAAGAAATTTTTTTAGCAACCTCTGTCTACAGTTTCAGTGCAGTTTCTAGCAATTTGCGCTAGTAGATCGAATTTCACGCCCTTTGTTCTCTAAATGACCTGAAACAATTAAAAAACCCAAGCCACACCCTAAATCGAGCCCTATCTCACCCTGCATATACCCTAGAAATGCCAAAACATGATTTTTCAAAAGTCAAAATTAATCACCCTCCTGCCCTGATTTGCGGGTCCTCGTGGTGCGGAACTTGGCAAAAATGGGCATGTGTGCCAAAATATTTTGACCAGGGTTGTGGCTACCTTAAGTCTAATTTGATTTCGCTGTGCCTTAATTTCGCGATTCTCGAAATTTTTCCAAAACAGCTTTTTTCGCGTGCATTAAATTTCGCGACTTTTACCCTATGGGATTTTTTGCGTGTATTAAATTTCCCGAATCAGACTTTTTTCGTAAGGTTGGAAACATGAAGTAACACCCTGGTTATGTTTGGAGCACAACATGTTGATGAAAAGCAGTACTACAATCCTGGCTATAAATTCATGGACTTTTTTTCAGTCTAATTTCTCAGCCATGGTTATCGCCATTTTGATCATAATTCTAAAATAGTGATAAACTCGACGTAATCAACTGATTTTACGGCTATAATGAGCTCGAGAGCATCAAACTAGCACGGATACATTGCCAAAACATATTCACCAGTCACCAGTCAAAACTTGATCAATCACATTGAAACTTGGTAGGATTTTAAATCACATAAATATGTATTAAATTAATTTGCAAAACTTTTAGCAGGTGGTGTCATTGTGATGACATCATCATTTTTCCATGGTCATTTTGGACAATTTTTCGAAGATGGCAAAATTTTAGTGAAAAAGGTGCAATATTGCTTGAAATCTATTATTTTTGCACTTAGTATAGGGTATTTTACCGTAACAGAGTTAAAAATCCAGGTTTCAGGAACTTTCTTCAATTTTCCACTGTCCCGACATGCCAAATGTGGAGAACAATAGATGACGTCATGTCCAAAATAGTCAAAAGTTGAAAATTTTTTTGACGCCATCCGATTCGTCCCAAAAAGATAGGAAAAGTCACAAACTTTCAATGCTGTACGGTAAGTTGTTCCAGAGATACAAAACCAAGTTTATAGCCGCGGCCCCCCCTCCCCGGCCTGTGAAGGGTTAAGCATTAGCAGAGATAAATTTAGCAGACAAGTTGTATATCAAAAATACGGGAACATCGGAAACCTTGGAAACCTCGGAAGTCGCATTTCGAGTTTTTCGCTTCCGAGCTTTTCGCCGTCCCGAGTGTTTCACTTCCGAGTTTTCGTATGCACTATGGGGCAAATTCAAAACCTCGGAAATGAACATTTCGGAAGTTTAATTTCCGAGATATCCGATGTTTCGAGTTTTCGACCTGGCCTGATCTGCGTGAAATCTTGAATTATTGAGACCAGTAGAAATTCAGTAATTGCTCCGCCAGTTTCCCGAGGAGAGAAGATCGTCATCCTAATAAAGCAATGCATACTGAAGCCTGCAGTACGAGGTCAGTGTCGACGTATAAATCATTCTACAATTACGTCACATGACCGATGAATAGCGTCCTAAACACGAGCACAATTACACTCTAATTGCCATGAAATCAGCATGCTTAATTAGCCTCCTTCATAACCCAAATCTGTCTTATTGTCCTAAATCCAGATAATAATAGGACTCTATTGTTTACACCAATCGCTATTAGTCATGGTCAAGAATTTGTATAGCATTCGTCGCGTCTTTTGGTTTTGAGCGTTGAGGACTGAGAAAGGATTTAGTGTTGATATAAGCCGTTTTAGAAAGGAGGATTTGCTTACACGAACTTTTATAAAAATTCATGTCGTAGCATTTACCTTAAAGGGATCTGAGTAACATCACGGATAGCATTTGTTTGTCTGGACTTTAAAGACTGTTTAGAGAGGTTTGCAAAGTATCTTTTTATGTGCTTTTTTTGTCTGGCATGTAGTATCAGCTTTGTATGGATGTCGTGCCCACTCTGAGGCTCAAACGTTTTTCCTTGAACTTACATGACTACGATAACTTGCTATAATCATGTTTTTATAAGAAACTGGTTTCGTACCAAGACCTCAAAGTTTCTTAAAAAGTCCTTCAAGGTTCTCAAAGTGTCTGAGACTTTTTTTGAATTTTGGAAGAATAATTCTTACAGACTAACGAGACTCCACCTGAACGCAAATAAACATATAAACCCATTACCTAATCGACAAGTTCAGCAAACTGACCAAACAAATCCAAACGTCGATTTCCGTTTGTGTTTTCCTTCCAGTGGAAATTTGAAAATCATTTATTTCTACATTTGGATTTTTCCTAGTCACTAGATTCCAGTTCTCGCATTTCTTAATTTTTTGGCCATCTGAATTCTAGTTTTGCATAAACGGGTTTCTTATGAAGCAAAAAGTGAAGGTAAGACTTAGTGAGAGACGATTTTACATGACATCGTAGAAGCTCACATATGTGATTAGGATTGCAGTTGAAATTTACTTTGATCAATTGTTTAATAGAACAGTATCTGATCGGTGTCTGAAAATAAATCTTAAAATTTTGAGCAAAATTAGTCTTACTCAACGTTAAAATGATCACAATATAGGTCTCATACGTTTATAACTCAATCTTCATATAATATTTATGCTTTCTGGCAAACTGAAATTATAAGCATTTGACCAGGATCTGAATTTAAGAGTGAGTCACGAAAAAAGATGAAGATCTCTTTCTTTTGGCAGCGCCTATTACCAAGATTACTTTAGATTTATAGTCCTCGTGGCAGTATTGACACATTCCATAAAAGCCTCAAATTTTTAAATGTCAACGATTCTATCGGATCCTGCCCTTATAAAGACGAAAGCAATTCTGTGTTCGAGATGGTCGATCGCCTTAAGTTATGTATTGTCTAGTGTTGCTGTGTTTTTATTATTGATTTACATTTACAAAAAGCCTTCGACGGAGCCAACCATGAAATTCTATGTATTAAACTTCAATATTATGGTATTAGATGACTCGTGTACAACTGATTGGCTTCCTACTTATCAAAGACAAAGCAATTTGTATCTATATTAGGTCTAGGTGTAAAACATACGATTTCCGATAACATATAACTCTCAGTCCCTGCTCTTAAAAGATGTGTCCCAAAACCGAAACAGAGGAGTTCGTATCATTGGCTAAGCAGAGCATCCCATTTGATTGTCCGAGTTTGGGAACAGTTTGTGCAAGCATGGTGTTATTGGGGTGTTGTTGGGGTGTTATTGGGGTGTTATTGGGGAGCTTACACGATTTTTTTTATAAGCAGCACTAGGCTGAAAATCGCTACCTTATCGAACTAAACAATGTCAGACGAAAGTGACGAATTTTTTCGAAGGTGACGAAAATTTTGTCCGACGAATAGTTTTGTCGGACGAAAATTTTGTCCGACGAAAAATTTTGTGCAAATCAAAATTTCAAATTTGCCTACCAAATACTTGTTCTCCCGTTTATGAAGTAGATCTTCATCAACTGTTGAAAATTTGTTACTTTCTGGAGACCAAAAGTTTTTGCCAACAAATTCATTTCACCCTCAAAACATGAAAGAGCCAATATTCTCTGTGGCAAATGTTAAATCACATCCCTAATGACAACCTTACGATGACTCAAAAACATACAAATACAACCAAAAAGCACTGTTATATATCAAATGCGTATTGATATACTTTCGTTCAGAAAGATCCATAAAAATAAAAGATCAAAATTGGACTAAATTATTCGTCGGACAAAGTTATTTGTCGGACAAAAGTGACACAATTTTCCGGGGGTGACGAAAATTTGTCCAACGAATAATTTTGTCCGACGAAAATTTTGTCCGACATTGTTTTGTCCGATAAGGTAAAATCTGAGCAAACGCAAAGCAACATCGTAAACCTGAAATTTTGTCGTCACGACTATCATTTTTATAAATATTCTGTATCACCAGTGACGCCAATATACATCTTCGTAACCATGACGCCAATATACATCTACGTAACCGTGAATGCATAAAATATAAGTGACAAAGACTTCAAAGCCATCGCAAAATTTCATAATCAAACTTGCAAAATTTGATAGATAAAGAAAGAAGACTTCTAGAATAAAGCAACTCCTGAGCAGCAACGAAGGCTGAAAAACAAAGAATTTTAAGCAAAGTCGAGACTACAGCCGAATAAAACAGTTGTTTATAAAAAAAAAAACGTGTGTACGTGTTATTGATTTTAATTCAGATCTTGAAGATCCAAAGCATGGTGTCCCTCAGGGCTCTGTTCTAGGTCCTTTACTGTTTCTGATGTATATCAATGATCTTCGTAGGGCAATTAAATCTGCTAAAGTTTTTCAATTTGCTGATGACGCAAACTTATTACACACTGGTTGACTGCAAAGAAACTTAACAGAGACCTATGAGGTCTATACAAAAGGCTATTAGCCAATAAAATATCTCTGAACGGTAGTAAAATTGAATGTGTCTTTTTCCATATTGAATGTATCTTTTTCTATAAGCCTTCTCGAATCTATCCTTCGTCATTTATTAACTATCTTGATATCTAGCTATCTTGATGTCATGAAACGCTCTCGAGTAAAACCACTGGGAAATTTTCGCTGAAAATTAACTATTACTGTGTTTTCTCCATTCCATTTTTCCAATAACTGTTAACCTGCAAATGCTAACAGAATTACGGGAAAAGTCCAAAACTCGACCAGCGAAACAAACGCCTACATTTTTAAAATTATGACGGAGCCTCTGCATGTTCAACAAGCAACAGCTAAGCAACAATCGAGCCTGGGCAAGAGGAAGATTTAAGCGACACTGAGTCTCAGATAAAAAATTGTGTTGCTTATAAAAAAAGCGTCTGTGTCGTAATCTAAGTATGCGTAACATTTGGCTTGTTGCATTCCATCTCGTAGTTTCTTGTTCTTTTGAATTCTTCTGTTTGTATTCTATTATGACTATCTATAACTGTTGCTGTTGTACAAGTAAATGTTGTTGAGTTAATCGTCCAACTACTACTACTACTACTACTACTACTACTACTACTACTACTACTACTACTTTAACCACTACTACTACTACTTCTGGTACTGCAAGCATGTTATTGTACAAACCAATATCGTATGCATGCATTGCATTCCATGCATTCTGAGTCCACATTCTGTGATCTAGCTTTACCTCGTAGCTACCAGATTGATTTCAGAAATAAAAAATACGTAATAACGGTTTCCTTCCGTGGTGATGCTAACATGCATGTCGGAATAGTATGGGTGAAGATTAAATGAAACCGGATTCTCGAGGTGATCAGGTACAGGTTCAGACAGGCACCTACCAGATTAAGTCTCCACAAAAGGGGCCGCAACTGACCTACTGTTTTATAGATATCCTTCAATACTCTCCAAAAGGAATCAAAATTGGTCAGTTACGAGATAACCATCCCAAAACAAAAAATTCCGAAATTGGTCAGCTACCAGATAACCCTCCAAAAAGAGTACAAAGTTGGTCAGCTGCAATATTGACTGTCCCAAAAGAATACAAAATTGGTCAGCTACGAGATACACCATCCAAAAAGAATATAAAATTGATCAGCTACGAGATACACCATCCAAAAAGAATGTAAAATTGGTCAGCTATAAGATAACCCTCCAAAAGAATACAAATTTGATCAGCTACGAGATACACCCTCCAAAAGGGTACAGAATTGAGCAGCTAAGAGATAACCTTCCAAAAAGAATACAAAATTGGCTACGTTGGAGATAGCATAAAAAAGATCAATATTGGTAAACGATATAGTGCTCCACAAAATTTGGCCAGCTACGAGATAAACCTCTCAAATGGGGATCAAAATTGGTCAGCTACCAAAGAATCCCCCAAAAAGAATACAAGATAGGCCAACAACCAGATAATTCGCGGAAAAGGGCTCATGGTCAGTTGCGAGATAATCCTCCAAAAGGGGTCAAAACATGGTGCACTTCCAACAATGGATAAAAATAGATCACCAGCGATATAATCCTCCAAAAAGGGGTAAAAATAGATCACCAGCGATATAGGCCAACATCGATATAATCTTTCAAAAAGAGATAAAAATAGGCCACCAGCAATATAATCCTCCAAAAATGGATAAAAATAGATCACCAGCGATATAATCCTCCAAAAAGGGGTAAAAATAGATCAACAGCGATATAGACCACAAAAAAATGGTGCTTAGCCAGGCCATATATGAAGTATTCCACGCTGACCGTCCGACATTAAATATTTATAGAACAACTACTCTAATGTGACCCTCATAATGGACCACTTGTTCAATTCTACTCATCTATAGCACGCGTGCACTTCTATAATAATTTTTGAAAACATTTCCTATCTTACACCAAAGTTTGTTTACATTTACATAGAAATAACTTGCACGTATATCCCAACTTGTTTCATTCTTGAATGCTGAAACTTGGTTACTGCATTTCACTTACACGAGAAATATTTGATAAGTTAGCCATCAAGGGAATAATAAAGCTAGACAGAAATCCGAAGTTCTGCCAACACGTCAGAGAGAGATATCTGGTTGTATAAGTATCTTCTTGGTTGCAGGGTAGAACTGGTTGAGATTTGAACTGAGCTTGGTCTTAGAGTGTTTGTGATTTGTAGCGACTTTGAGGCCATTCTTGTTTGATATTGTTCTTTAAAAAGTGATATCTAACTCCTACCTGCAAGTCAGGAGGCGACAATTGCTTGTAAAGTCAGCAAAAGATGAAAAGTAGAAGTTGAAATAAACCTTCTTTTCTATAAGAACAATTTTATAAGTACTAAACCTCAACTTTTCCAAAAAATTAAGAACTATTTAAGAGCAAGCCGAGGCTCAGTTTCATCACAAAAGTTCAGATCATCAAATTTTGTGGTAAGGCTTGAGGATGAAGGTAGATATTTAGCTTTTTTCTTTTGATAGATCGATCTTTTATGAAGAAAACAATTCTATCACAGGAAAAAATTCTTGATTCCTACGGTGGGAATTTAGGGCGAGAAATACATGTTTTCCACTCTTTTCTCACGGTAGTAAACGTGCAACTAACATCACCGCAAGAAAATGCAAATTCCACCCACCCTATTTTACCGCTGG
>JAOBRC010674007.1:0-10578 GCA_027575255.1 Scolionema suvaense | reverse complement strand
CAGCTCAAATTTTCTGGTTCTCGTAAAAAGAGAGTGTAAAAGTGTTTGTATCTTTGCAGGCATTTGTCCAAACACTTTGTAGAAAACTAGTGCCAAAAAATTATGTTAGATTGAATAGCAGCTCTCCTATTGCTCTGTGTTTACCCTGCCATAATCTATTTTCTGTATCAGTTTATGTTGCACTCGTCACCAACTTAGAGCTTTGTCAAATAAAGACGAACGGTGCAAAAGACAAAGTGAAGCCAATTCTCTTATGCAAAACAAAGTTACAGTTGCCTTGCCTTTCTGTGGGCAAAGTAAGAATCAGAAAATGATCAAGCTAATCGTTTGAGGTGCCACTTCACACCAACAAATTCCAAACATACCTTCACACAGCATTTTAGCTAATGATTGAAACCTGCCCTGATGCTGGAGACATGCCCTTATTGCACAAAAGAAGCCTGCTGTTTATTGTTATTTATGTCGTACAATTCTGCTCTATGCAAGAATTCTGTCAGTGAAAGCTGAAAGCTGGCCCTTATCTTTACTCCTTTCTAGCTGACATTTTGCTGTAGACAGATCTGCTTTAGAGTTTTAGATATTTCTGTTACTGATGAACAGTTCTGTTCTTTATCCTGTTTAGATTGGAAAGGAGGTTCAATATTATGTCTCTCTAGCCAGCTGGTGTTGACTCAGGTGAGTTCTTATGTCTGTGTTTTCATGTGACCACCAATCTTTTGATACCCTGCCTCCCATCGGTTTAGTTGTGAAATGTGAGAAGTGCAGGCCTGTATCCACTTATCTGCCTGTGATGATGATGTCAGACTTGTGTAACTTTCAAGAACAGGCCAAGGCTGGATTTTGATGCTGCATCTAGCAAATAAATTCAGTGTGAATGTTGTGGTAGTGGTGCTAATTGAATGTCCATCAGAACATCTGCTGTTTGGTGCACGGGGACATGTAAGTTAGGTAATTTTTTTACTGTGATTGCTTCAGCCTTTGAAGCAGTCCAGTTGCCAATACTGCGCTGTGTAGCAATATTCATTTCTGCAGGAAGTTGTATCTGTTGGGTATTGCTTTGATTGATTTGATGCATCTCTCTGCTCTGACAATGAGGTTGAGTTTGGATATTGGCATTCCATGTGTGATGGTGACAGCTTGGTAGTGTTATACTAAATCTTTCCAGAGAGTTAGTTGCTTGCTATGTGGAACTTGTATATACTGTTTAGATTTGTTTTGTGATAATGAACAGGAATAGAAAAGCTATTGCTAGAACATTAAATATAAGACTTCAATTGTACTGAGAGAATTTAATCTGTTCAGAGGAATTTTGTTACTTTTAAGTATTTATTTTCTTACTCTGAAAAATGTGGGAGGGGAGGGTGACAAATCTGCCCGGCCCAGTCTTATTAGGTTAGTCTCCACATGGATTCTAATTTCTTTGTGGATTCTGTGTCCATTGTAAATTTCTATGTGTATTATAATTTGTTCATATGTTGCAGAGTATTTTTATAAAGTAGCAGTAGAAATTTTGATCAATGCAAGCTTTGCAATGTTTGCTATGCATTCTTTTTTGATGCTGCGAAGGCATGTTTTCTGGATGAATTACTTCTTTTCCGCCCGAAAAATGACTGAGCGTGCTCATTTAAAGTCAGTTATGTGATTTGAGCAGCCTTCTGCTTCTGCTAGAAAGTCAATTATATACCTTTTTAACATTTTCTATTTCGTTTTGGTCGGAATCATGTGTCTGTATATCTGGCATCACTTATTAGCTGGACACAGCCTGTGCTGATGTCCTTTCTTTTTGTATTTGCTGAATGTGCACTTGAGTCTTCCATGTACTAAGACATTTAGAAGTTCTTCGCCTTCTTTTTATTGCTTTCACTTCCGCATTAGGCATCCTTATAATTATGCACTCATACAACAGTAATTGTTTCATCATGTTTTTCAGATATTGCTCTCACACATCGGCTTCTTGTTGTGTGACACCTTTTTCCAGAAATAGGGAATTTTTTTGAGGAAGGGTTTGGTGGTAGTGGCCAATCTTTTCAGTTCTGTGCTTTTTAATATTCTCTCTTCACACTCTTCATTCATTATTTACTATGTTAAAATGAAACAGCTGCTCAGATAAGAGCTTTTTCATGACCCCCTGGTATGTTGTCACCTTGGTGCTGGTCTAGCATGTGTGGTCTCTTGAGTGCAGGGGGTTTGGTGTCTACTGAACAGTTCTTTCAGTGTTGTAGTGGTTTACTTTGACTCTAGAATTTGAAGATGCTCCTTTGCTTTTGGTTAGTCTGGTAGTAGGTATTACTGCATAGTTTAATGTGATTGAAGTTGCAACATTGTAAACATTTTAACTGTGTGTACGTGCAAGCGCTCTCAGATTGATAAAAATATCTGGAATCTATCCGTATGTTGCAGACATAAGCTTGACAATTTAGTGTCGGCAAGTACATACTTTGAGTTGCACTTCATTCTTTGATATAATTATTTTTGTTGCTTCTTGTGTGATATCCTGCATGGTTTTTTTCTCTATTCACATGGAATACATACATCTTGTACATCCTAAAGTAGGCCACTGTGGATAAACCCCTCACCTGGGACCAATGTAGCCTGCTCGCAAACTGCTCAAGAAGTTCAGCTTCTCTCACATTCTGCTCACCTTCGTACGCTGATACCATTTGCTACGTCAGTGCGAATTCGATACACCATTCAGTGAATGGCTCGGTCACCTGCTCTCATACAGCACCAATTTCAATAAACAAATTTGAATCTTGGCGCGCATTCCAGCTGTTGCTACGATACGTAGCTTAATTAGTAGCTGTGCCTTTGTCTTTTTTTCATGAGATCTTGCTAATTTTTTAGCAAGTCGCATGACATAAGCGCCCAATGTTAGCAGACTTTGCAAACGTGTGAAGTGCGCTAGGTCTGGGAGCAGGCTAGGACCAATGCCCTACTCCCGTACAGACAAGAAATAAAAAGACGGCACGGAACGCTGACGAAACTTAAATAAACACAAATACAATGTTCACACACAAAAGTACATGATGGTAGGTATTGCAGGCCATACTGTAAAGACAAGTGGTACACTAAGGTGTCAAAATGGAATTATTATTTTTGTTGGAAAATGATTGGTTGTTTGTATAAAAGGTCATAGAATGGCTTATTCTTTCTTTGATCTAACATGAAGATTCTCAATGATGTTGGTGAGAGTCAGCTAATTCTATGACTTGTTGTTGAAAATATCAGACATAACTGGCGGATCTATTTTCACGTCAATATTCCAGAATAATAGCTACGGTATGTATGCAACTTGAAAAAGCCCTTTTTGAACAAAGCTCATGTTGTTTAGACTAGTTTTTTAAAGGAAAATCTGGATAAAACTATAAATAGTTGGACGGAAATGTCAATTTACGATACTTCATCTCATCGATGTAAGACAATTTATCTGATGAACTCCTGCTTAAGATGAAAGAACACGTGCAAAAAAAAAATTATAGCCTTTTCTTAGGTTTGATATCTTCTTGCTTTTTCAATTTGATTGTGAAAATTGTCTGTTGATTCCATCCGAAAAAGAAGAGGTGCCTGTAAAGTTGGAAAAATTATAACCCGCAAATTCATCTACTTCTTTTTTGCGCACAGGAGAATTTGTGTCAACTGAAAATGGCATGCGGGAAGAACAAACTGATCTTTAATTGAAGGAGCGTTGCATTCAACCTAAATTCTTTTTGTTTCTATCAATTTGGTGTGACAACAATGTAAGTGCCTTTTTTATTGAACGCTATGTGGATTGCATTTTTAGCAGAATTCTGAAGGACCTGACCACAGTTCGGAAATAGCATGGTCAGTTTTTGTGCAGTTTTTGAATCAGCAGCTATTTGATCGATCAAATCTTCCATCCAAATGTTAAAAATATATCCGGATCGATTGTTTTGAAGGCGAAATTTTCTAGGAGAACTCAGTCTGTCTGGCATACTATGCAAATAGGCCTATGAGACACGCAATATACAAGAGGTTACACTATTTCTGGATCTAGCTTGATGACTACTTGACAGATAAAGATGGCAGGTAAATTCAGTTCTGTCACAGACAACATTGCTGGAATGTTCTCGTTAAATGTAAGTCCAACATTTTTTGCAGTAGTCAATAGGGTTTCATTCCTCGTGATGTAAATTCAACTTCACAATGTTGTTCTAGAGTAACTCCATTTTCATGATCATTGCAATGTAGTGAAACTTTCACAGAAGTTATGTGTAAGATGTAGAACTATTTTCCTATAATTCAAGCTACACTTTGCTAGTTAAAGCCACAAACTGGTAAGAGTGCTCAATAATAAGAATCACATTTGGTGCTACACTGTCAGTTTCTTGCACAACCGTACAGTTGAACAGTCATCAGGCACACTAATCTCTAACAAGGTTCAGCATAAGAAGTTATACAGATAGAGGGTAATACTACAATTAGCACAAATTACAAGCAGTTAGTCCCATGATCTGAATAGGTTATATCAATCACCCTGAAGAGGTATGCTTTTAAGTCCTAATTTAAGCAAGTAAGAATGGAGAAGACTATGTCTTTCTCTTAGCTGATGTCTTATTAATAGATTATATGTCATGATTGTCTATGGGTAGGTTTGAAGGAATGTTGTTTGATAGTCTGAAGTATTCATGTAAGTGAGAGTGAATGTGAGTTCAGTTTCAAACTTTTAAATTGGCCAAGAGTATACTGCTGTCATATCTTTCCTCTCAGTCAAAGTTTGCACCATTTATCAAGCAAAAATTGTGCTATGTTCGGAATGGGAGGTCTACTTTGTGAATGTGGGCCATATCACTTTTAGGTATGCTCATGTTTGTATAGGGACTGCCTATTTTAAAAATTTGATTATGGCTAATCATATCTTTTCATAGTGTCCTGGGGGGTATACTGTCCCCCCTTCTGAGATCATCCCCCTTGTCAACATTCCCCCCTCCCCTTTTTAAAAAATGTCCATCCCCCCCTTTCAAGAATTTCATGAGAACAGAACTATGAAAAATGCTGAACAACACACCTATGTATTATACTCTACTTGGCAGTGGCAAAGGCAGTTGATGCAAGGGCTGTCACTTGTCCAAGGTTAATCAGTACAAAATGAGCCACAGAATTACAAGAAAACCTAGACTAAAATTAAATAATCTTTTTTTCAAGTCAAGAAACAACCAAACAAGCCATCAATCAGAATAGAACAGAACATGTGGAGGTACTAAGTAACATAGCATTCAAATAAATAATAATACATTATTCGTTGCAGAGCACCAAAATGGCTATTCCCCGTTTTCATGGGATCCCCCCCTTTTTGCCATCCCCCCTTAGTACAGGAAAATTTGCATCCCGCCTTAAGGTCATTCTGCGAAATCTTTATCCCCCCCCCCCTTCAGAAAGGGGGGTGACACTATGCTTTTCCTGATAATTGCCAATTTAAGTCGTCTGAGGCAGGCATGTTTTCATTTGAAAGCGGTAGGTGGTTTCGCTCCCAAATGCAAAATAATGACGGAGATAGTAAATCTCCTTCTATACTTACATGCTGTCTTAAATTTGCTGATCCGATAGGACATCAGCTGTGCTGCACACTCAGCATGCAGGCTGTTACCAGTATCTGGTGTTTGAATCTATGGCACAGAACTTAGGTTACTTTTGTGCTGCATTATTTGGTGTGAAGACAGTACAGTGGTATGTCAGAAGCCAGCGTTTCTCATGAAATTAGTATGCAGTAATGTTAATTTCATAGAAGATTTTGAAGATGGATTTTATTTGTGAAAATCAAAACATTCTCGCACTCTCAGCATGTGAACATACTTCATAAGATAGTTACCTATTTCTGCAGCCGTGTAGTAAAGCAAAGATGCCGACCTGTGATGAATCAGAAACAAAGCAAAGCTGGCGTTTGCGTTGGTTCATGATTGATAGTGGTACAGAAAAGCGTTTCATATGAGAATAAGACCAGCTGTCTGAGAAACCTGCTGCAAATTCAATGGATTGATGAGTACAGCAGGTCTTTAACTCTAGCAATGTTTCTTGAGACCCGTTTCAAACGTCGAGTTACGTCGCGTCGAATTTGTTTACTTTTGCATTCTTCGGCACAAATTCGACGTGACGCGGCATATGAAACCAATTTATACTTTGGTTCGACAACGTCGAAGTTGCTCACTGAGTACATGCTTCCTGTCGACATACGTCAACATGAATTTGCATCTGAAACAGATTTTCGTTGTGTCACGTCTAATTTGCGAAGATATGAGCCATCTAGAAGTGCAATTTTGTGTATTACAAGGGAAGGAAGCTAACTGCCCATCCTGCCACTACCATCAACATTCAGTTTGGATGTCGGGAGTACATTTTCATACTTTTCTGATGCTACCTAGAATTTCTGCATGACTGTCTGCTACAACAACGGTTGGTCACCCCCCAAAATTGTTATTTTCAGACAGATAATATATGAGAGATTCTCTATTCTACAAGAAGGCATGGAGAAGGGCTGAATGAGGTTACAGAAGTAAAACTAGTCTTTTCTGTTAAAAAGAATTCGCTCTACCCATTAGCAACAACAGATGTTAAGTAACTCGACATGACTGGATTTTAACACATATCAAGCCACTTCTTATCTGTCGAAAGTAAACATGGCTTCCCACCTGCTGTTTCGACGTTGTGCGACACGACGTTTGAAAGAGGCCTGAGGGGAGATCACTAGGTCAGCATCTATGAAGTAGCTTTGGTTTGAAGATACATACATACAGACTTGGTTAATGTCTTGTTTTAACGAGGAAAGATTGGTCTATAATAATGCCAAATTACAGCTCTTTAGGGTGTGCTTAACCCTTCGCGTGCCGAGCCTACAAGCCGGTTTTCACCAGATTTGGCCCTTTTTGGAGATAGTTTTTTGAAGGGGTTAACTTTGTTGGTTCGGGTTCTAACCGGAACCATAGGTTGCGATGCTCCTAGGGGTCCACCTAGGGGTCCCAGTTCAATTTAATCCCCTCCCCATGCCATCTTCACTATAGTCGGGATCGGCACGGAAAGCGTTAAGTTAACTCTACAAACAAGTCAATAGGAATATACGTAATCCAATTATGTATTGCTAAACGACAAGTGGTGGCAAATAGTGAACGTTTTTGTTTTGTAAGCGAGTTGGAGTTCAAGGAGAGCAAAGTGTGGACATAAACTGTGCGTAGAAACTGAAATGTCGTCATTATGTATGTAAATAGTTAGGCTTCTTGAATTCTCAAGACTTTGTTTGCTTTATTGGAATTTTAGTCCACTTTCTAGATTTGTTTGAATCATTGCTAACTTGTTTTTTTTTCGCTCTTCTTTGTGCCAGTTCATTAGTAAGTAAAGGTGAATCCGGCTAAAACTGCACTGAACGTAAAAAAGAGAATGTAGACAGCACATCTGGCAAAATGCATGATTGTATGTGTTGCCTAGTCACCTGTAGTAGTGTATTTCTACTCAGCATATATTGCAGGAACGCAACACTTATTGCATTAGCGAAAACTTTCGCTTCAAAAAAGTTGAATAGGATGCAATTAGATTTTTTGCTGAAAGGAAGGAACACAAGCAGTTCACATTACATTCACTGATCTGCAAGATTTTTTATTTCGAGGTGTGAAATACCAGCAAACTGCCAGACAAGTCACAAATCATAAGATAATTGATGCCGTAAGTGTAGGTCCTTAACTGAGGGAATGCTTTGGAATGCATGCATCTGCTTCACGCAGTGTGGTTTAACCACTGTAAACGCGATTCTTTGTTTTGGACTCAGCCACCCAGCTGCGCAAATTGGGTTGTGTCCTGCAAATGAATTGGCTGAGCAAGTGAGTGCATTAAAGAGAGGCTGTGATGTCTTCAGCGAGCTGTGATTCATCAGAAGTGCAGTATGCGAGAATCTGCCAATGGGGGTAAAATTACCCCTTCTCCAAAACTTTTTATTAGAACAAGCAAACAGTACAAGATGAAGAGCACCGGTTTGAGTACTTTTAGTAGAATTATATAAGCAACATTTTTGCCCAATTTCGTGGTCGTAGGTGATACGGTTCCCAAGATATTGGTCGTCATGATCCTTGTTTTTGACGGTTTTTCACTGAAAATTTGGAGAAATAAGGCAGGAATCAGGGTTTTTTTGTACATAAACATGATTTTTTTTATGGCTTAGGAACAATTTCAGGGCAAAAAAGGAAAAAACAATTTTGAAGTTTTTAGTCCAAATTTGGTCCTAAATAATGATGTTGTCAAAATGCGATGGCGTCGTCAAAATGCGATGGCGTAGTCAAAATTCGATGGCGTTGTCAAAATTTGATGGCGTCATTAAAATTCGATGGCGTCGTCAAAATTCGATGACGTCGTCAAAATTACGTTGTCAAAATTCAATGACGTCATCAAAATTCGATGACTTCGTCAAAATTCGATGACGTCCAACCTTTTTTGAAGAAAAAGTGAGGTCTATACTCCCTGCTATGTTCCTACCAAGTTTTGGCCTTGTTGGAGGTGTTTGAGGGGCTTTTTCCCTGGAGGGTAAGTTTACCCCCCACACCCAAGCAGAATAAGGGTGTACACTGACCCCGGGCAGCATAGGGTTAAGAAGAGAACTATAGCTAAACACGGAGCTTAACTCAGTGACTCGTGGAAACTACATTCCTCCGATGAATAAAGCATAAGTGCCGGACACTGTGCCTGAGGGGTTTGAAATAATTATTTGCGGCCCAGTTCACAGACCTCCATTCCAGCATGTTGTACGCTCTTTGAGATTTACCCTAAATTATGAAAGGTTTGAAGTCTGCCCTGCGATATTTTGAAACCAATGCAAGCGTGTTCAATGTACAATCATCGGTGGAAATTTAAAAGTGCGTACTTCAAGTCGAAATAAAGATAGCAAACAGTGGCATGGTCTTCGATCGCTCAACATTTTTTTGTTTTTGTCATCATTTGGAAATGCAATTAATTTTCCTGTGCCCCTCAATCAGGGCATACCTTTGCTAGACTCTTATGCCTACATTGCACGTGTTGTCTTTTAGTCTTTAATTGCACATATACATCTTTGTGGTTCAACTGATTCTCACATGCGTCAAGAATAGTCAGTGTAATAGTTGCATAATTCAAGTTGCTTTGAATTTGAAGTTCAATTTAGCAGTTGCATTAAGGTTTTAATGGTTACTACAGAAGCTATGCAGAAGATGGCAACTGTACTGCTAAAACAGATACTTAGCTTGTTGATGCTGTAGCTGATAAGTGAATAAATAAGTAATGATAGGTCTGTCCCGTCCATGAATACATTGGCATGCTTAGCTTGATATTCGTAAACTCACAGTTATGTAATGCATAGAAGTTCGTAATTGTGTGCTTGTCAGCTGCAATTTCAATTTTTCATTCAGTTACCATACTGAGGGAGCTCCTTAAAGTTATCTGTTACGGTGTACCTGTTTGTATTTGTTCTTTTATTTTGCATAAGAACAGTGCTGTGAAATGCATGCTGTCTGAAAATGTTGTTCCCTTTCAGTAGAAACCAATGTTTAGAAACGTGACGTTACATAAGGATGATATTCTATTGATCTGGGCATGTCTGCAAAAACAATGTCTGTGCCACAGCTTTCAATTTGTTGCCAGGCAGATTGTGCAACTATTTGTATTCGTACTGTATGCACTGTTCCATTTCCTTTTCGTCATTTCATCATGGAATTTCTTGTATGTTTGCTTTAAATGTAATGTTCATGATGGTGGGTGTGAATGCTTGAGTGAAGATAGTGTTCGCCGGGTGAAGTTTTACAGTTTGGCTAATAGACTGATGAATAATTGATTGGTTTTACTGAACTGTTACTTGGATTTGACTGTTCCTTAATTTTGAACGCGTGCACCTAGCAATCGGCTGTGAAAGTTTCAAAACTCTCGAGCGTGATCTTTTCCTATCATGTCACTGATAATATGCAAGTGATAGCTTGTAATCAATGCTTTCACAGGAATATTTGATGAAAGGCCTGCTTCTGAGTACATAGAAATTGCTTCCACTTAAAGGTGATTGAGATTTCATCTCTTTCACCTGCCTGACGTCTGGACGTTGCATCTTAAGTGGTTATAAAGGCATTTCGTTTTCTGTATCTTCAAGTCATTTCTTGCTGATGCTATGTCGATGTGTTAGGTCTGTAGGAAGGTTTGCATAGTATGATGTATGCTGGACAGTTATGAGCAATGCTGAGGTTTAGTAAGTATCATGGTCTCCTTTTCATCTAATGTTTCTGATATAGTCGAATCAACATAGTGGGTACATAAATGATCAAAATCACTCCAACTTCCCGGGAGACTGTTAAATTTACGTGCAAATGATAAAGCGCGAAATCGAGTTCTGGAAAAAAACAGATTTTTCTCTTCTGTGTGCAACCTGCTGACAAACACGGTTATAGCAAATTTTTTGAGGATTGTTGTGACTGGTTTACCTTTGATGGTGTATATATATTCTTTAGAATAAAGATCCTGGTTCTTCTTGGTGTGGCACTTGTACAATAATGGCAACCAGCGAAGGAGAAAATGTTAGTTCTTCGTCATCTTTAAACAAACGGAATGGAAGCTTTAGTTTACGAA
>JAOBRC010673896.1:0-10578 GCA_027575255.1 Scolionema suvaense | reverse complement strand
CAGCAACAGACTGCTTCGCCTGAAAGGCTCATTTTTCAACAGCGCATACGAAGTTTGTCTTGTGATGATATCTCTGCAATCCAAACAACGGGGATTTCTACAAATCTGAGATCAGACGACGTTTCTGCTACTGATATTCCTTACCAGCTGCATCGATCGTCTGACTCAAGATCTGCATCTATAAGGGTCAAGAAAATTGTTACAAAGCGAGCGTCTGTTTCAGACGCTCTACACGATGTAACTGTTTCTGGCATCTTAAAGATCTTGATGTTTTTCTACCAAGCCCAATTATTCAGCCGAGTCAACAGTGATCTTGACATCCAGCAGCCTTGGCCAGAGCTTGTAAAGGAGTTTATGACTGGCTTGTACAACTTCAAACTCACAGGAGCATATGATAGTAGTTTAACATATTGCCCTATGAATGATCTTGGGGCCGTGTCAAAGCAACTTTTAAAAGTGAGTTTTATTGGGTGTCTGTTTATTTTGGTGTTGCTTTTTTATGTATTCAGTAGATTGATCTTTTGGTGCATCATGAGATGTGCTCAAGACGACTTGACTGTTGTAGATACAAGAAAACCATCCTTCATTATACGGCTAAAATGTTGTTATGTTGAGCTGTTACTCTTTGGATATTCAACAGTCGCCACTTGTTTTTTAAGCCTGATTCACTGTGTTCATATATGTGAAGGAACACAATGTGGTGAATATTTATACTTAAATGGCAATGTCCAGTGCTTCCAGCCATGGCAGTTTCTTGTGATTGTATTTGTAGCTTGCTGGCTTGTACCTTTCTTCATCTCTCTGTACCTGAGTCTGTTACTTCTACGGCAGCAAAGGATAACTAGTAATGAGTTTCTGATGATTATAACATTCCCTCCCTTGATTATACCTTATGTTATAAAGTGTTGGGTTCTCAAATATGAGCCACTGAACTTCTCGATCAGTGAGAGTCACACAAGCAGTTTCCTCTTGAGTACTGTTGATGAACCTTTCAGGAAGTCTGACGTTGATGGTACGGAGAGCCTGAATTGGGAATGTGTGTTGATATTTCGCCGCCTCGTACTCATATGCATATACACATTCACAGTTGATGTAATTGCTCGTCTCTACTTATTGTTTATCCCTCTTGCTTGTTTTCTTGTTCATCATCTGCACAAGCAACCATTCAGCAACGATGTTCTTAACTGGCTGGAGACTGGATCCCTAATGCTTCTCTTATATTTGAATTCTATCAATTTATTTTGGGCTTATAATTATATGACAAATGTATCAGAAACTGCATTGATTCGCAGCTTGGGAAAAGCTTTTCTAGTCATAGAAACTTTAATATTGTTGATGCCGCTTTTATTGTTTGTCTGTTTTATCATATATGCTACCTCAGTGCGTCTATATAGAAGTCTCTGTAAGTCTAAAATTGAGTAATGTGTAGATTGGAAACTTTGAGTGGAGCTTTTATCCCAAATATTTCCTTTTTTTCTACTGCTGTATTTGTTCTAGATGCTTACTTTCTGCTGTTCCTCACCATGACTGTGAAGAGGATGGGTATTCTTTTGGAGATTGGCTTGGTGACTGAGCCGAAATAATGCACTATAGAGAATATCAGTAAGCAAGATGCATTTTTCTGACAACAGAAGATCAGAAATTTGTACCCAAAACTGTGAAAATCGTAATTAGTACATTGGCTCCAGTTTTTTGAAGCCTTACTTGTGAGAGATGTATTTCTGAAAAGCACTATATGGCAACAACTATAATATTTACTGTTACTCCTGTTTTTATAAGCAAGGTAAATGAGTTGGCTTACCACGTAGGACTATCTGGCTATGGATAGCAACAGGGAGGTTTCGCGAGCTAAATCTGCAACACTGACATTACGTGTGTACATAGGAAAGTTGTGTATTTTGATTTTGATCTAATTGCTCAAAGGAAACTCCGCCATTTTCACCTTTCTGTAGCATAGCAGTTATGTAGCCATTATAGTGGAATGATGCTGTCACCATCCTAGATTTGTGTAGCAAACCCCTCTTATACTTAATGAGCAATGTAATTTGCGTTTTGCACGTTGAATAGACCTGTTTTCAGTATCGGCTAGGGTGTTGGTACAATAAATATTGGCCAGCTACTTGTGTTCTGGATGCTTTATTGTGATAAATTGCGGATTGGGAATGTTGCCATGTTAGTTAAGCGTGTCTAGTGTTTCAAACTACTTTTTGGAATTGTGGATCAATCTTTTTACAAGAGTTATACCTGTTTGTGCATATATCTATTCAATGCATAGACTATGTGCGCACAAGATGCCATTGATGTGATGTCAAGCTGATAAAAATGACTTCTTGTCTTGCAAAGTACTGCAGAACGCCGGGTTCAACATTTCTCGTTTAGGTATAACACTCTTCTGCATAAGATTCAATATGGTTACAGTTATGCCTTCTATCATACATTAGAAGTTTGTTTCTCATCTCCTATCTAGAACCTCCCGAAGAGGTGTGCTAACATAGTAAATCATAGCAAGTACTTGACTTACGCAGTACTATGGTGTTATTAGTAAAGCAGAATGTGGATGATTTTTCATCAGATTCTGTCCAGGAAATTGATAGATGCTGACAGCTCCTTTTTATGACTAGCTTAGGTTTTACTGCATATTTTTTTGTCATTAGCTCTCTGAGCTGCACAAGTTCAACCCATTTTACGTGAATAGCTTCCTCCTAGACAATGCTAATTACCTTCACGGACCCTCATATTGTTGTTCCTCATTTTACTTTTCCAGCTGGCTCTTCTAGTCTTATTCCCATGCAGATGCATACACTAGGGTCGAAATCACTGTATGTCTTTCAAACTGACCTGTCTACGGGCCCTCGAATAGTTGTCAGTCTTCATTTAAATGACTGAGAGATTTCGGCTGATGACTAACTTAACAATAGACACCAACAATAGACTGCCTTCCGTCCGTCATTGTGACCGAACAATTTCCAAGTCAAATTCTCTTTTTTCTCAGCGTAAGGAGGGTACGAGATTTAATTGTAGGAGGCAAGGATATGGAAAAACGTACAATCTACTAGTATTCATGCCCAAAACAGTAGATTTCACTTGACCTGGAATGGTAGAAATAACTTGGTGTCCATCCTGCTTGGCCTTATGCACTTTTGAGTAAAACATGCCAACTGTGCTTGCTCAAATGCAACCAAAGCATTCCAAGTGCACACTCTACTCAAGACTCTATTCATGCATAGCATCAATTAATGTTCAAAAATTTCAGGTTAATTTTGGCTTCTTTCTTTGATCATGTCATGGAATCAAGCTTTCATGAATAAGTCTATAGAATTTACGAAAAGCTCATCTCCATACTGAGCTGCCAATAATGTGATCAAGTCTGCTACCATATCAATGAAGATATTTTGCATTTCTATCGTATGTATTAGAAATCCTTTATCTTTTGTTGATGTTTTGAGTTAGTATCATGCATCCCATCAAACGTCACTCAGGAAATATGTTGAGAGTTTTTCTGTCTCCCCTCCTCCTCACTCCATAATGTAAAACGATACACTGCAAGACCAAGGCAAGCTGACAAGAGTATTGGAGTAGTCTTCCCAAGGGCCAGGCTCATAGACAAGCCACTTGTAAACAGTGCATCTGCGGTAAATATATTATTCTCTCTTCTGGCCGTCCATCATCTTATTGCTGCATCAAGATGTGACCATCTGGAAAAGTTTGTTGGTCATATATCCGGCGACGCCAAAAGATGTATTTGAAGGCCTGTGTATATCAGTAAATTAAATCTTGCATATAATGTAGAGGGATAGTCTTATTTGACTAGTCTGTGCCTTCTTTTGCTGCTATGTCTGGTTGCGTTATCATTTTACACAATTGCTAAGTCTTTTGATGTACCTGTTCTAGTGGTGAACCAATTTTATATACTTACTGTGCTCCATTGCTCTTTTTGAAAGTTACAGGACGAAACCAAGTATAAAGGATTAACATCTTGGAGAAATGTTGTGCAAGGTATCAGAGGCAAGAAATAAACAAGTATTTCTGTCATTTTGAATCTGAATGCTAGCCCCTGGTCGCAGTAAATTTGCCTTTGCTCAATATGAAGCATTGAAAATTTACACTGATGTAGCAAATTGGATTACCGTATGCTAAATTGAGTGGAGTATAAGATAGGCTGACTTATCAAGGAGTCTGTCAACTGGCTAATGTATTGGCAGCGATCTTCCAGAGTATCCACAGCTAAGTTAAGTTATGTCAGCTTAGAGGCTAGTAAGACCATTGAAATTTGAAGCAATGGAAGTATCACAAAATTGCATCAATGTCAAGGAAATCACTCTAGAATAAATAGTTCAGTTCATTCTTAACTAAATTGGAAGCTGAGGTAACATAACATATTTATGGATATTCTGAAGATGGCTCCTGAGACAGTCAAAGCATGCCGATATAGACTGATTGCAAGTAAACCTGGTTGAAAAACCTGGAAACTTTACAAGGATTGGGCTTTTTGGAGCTTGCTACGATTTCTAAAATCATAAATGTTTGACCACTCTCGCTTTCACGTTTTAGTTATGTGCACAATAGAAAGAGACTAAAGGAAATTAATCTAAGTTCTACCGGATGCTAATGATGTCAAACTGCCCTTGTTGTGCTGCTAGGCTGACCCGGTACTGATGAAAGTGATATCTGCCGAGCACTGTAAGACTAGGTGATCAGGATCGGAATGCAAGGTTTGGTAACTCAGGTTAGAGAGCATATGCCAGGTACACCCGGGGTCATGGGTTTGTTTTCTACCTGGTCTGATGTTTATCATTGGTATGCCTGACTGTGCAACTTGGAAAGAAGTTTTTCAGGAGATACTACCTCTTTTGATATCCAAAGAAAGAAAATCTTGGAAAAAGGAAAATATATATACTGGGACGTGTTGCTTCTTTGTATGACAGCACCCAATCTTGGGTCTCTCTTTTAAGTGCTAAAATCATGTAATGCTGATGCTGACTTTGTTTTTTTGAAAGTTTTGAAACTAAAAAACAAATATTTGGACTTCACAACATGGACACCCAACAGGGGTGAACACTGTCAAAATTAGTCCTTATTATGGCCTACTTTCCATTGTCTGTATCTGTTTGCAAATTGACTGCTGGTTAATTTATTCTCACTGTGTATAGTAAACATTTTGAAGTTAAAGCTTGGGGTATCTCAATCAAGGTTAAATATGCATAGTAAAAGTTATTACTCGGGGGTCCCTAATTAACGTACGGGCTAGCATAAACGTACAGGAGGGAAAATCAAGTGAAAATTAATAAACCTACAGGGGAAAAACGGGCAAAGTTTTAGATATCAGAAACTATACGTTACCTACATTTTTCAAGGTTAAAATACTGAACGAAGTAACAGAAATCTTTTCATAATAAAAATCAAAGTAGCTATGCGGTAAATGCTTTAAAAGATTTGATTTCATTTATCTCTGTATAGTAAAAGTAGCTCAAAATAAATAAACATACAGGACCTAATAAGGAAGATACAGGGAGGAAATTTAGCTAGAAAAAAATAAATGCACTTGTCTGCTTATTAGGGACCCGAGAGTAGTCATTCCATGAGCGACTGTTTCAGTTTTGGGTTGCACGGAGATAGTCATTCCATGAGTGGCTGTTTCAGCTTTGGGTTGCACAGAGATAGTCATTCCATGAGTGACTGTTTCAGCTTTGATTTGCACAGAGAGTAGTCATTCCATGAGTGACTGTTTCAGCTTTGGGTTGCACAGAGATAGTCTTTTGAGACTACATGTGTTTTTTTTCCAGGATTTGTTTTTTGTGAATGACAAGTAGTTGTTTCAATTAGTTTTCCGTGCAGAATTTTTTATGACACTGCCAACTAGTTTCGGTTATGTTTATTTCTTGACTATAAAGCCAGATTTTGTAATTGACGCATACTTTTTAACAGAAATTACGAAAATGCGATCAAGTTGCATTATTTTAACTTTTATACACATGGGCAAATTTTTCTTCGTAGATCATTGCATATGCTATAGAGCTGTTTATGCAGGTTTATATAGGTTTTGTTGAAATTGGGTTTTCTTCGAAGGAGTTGTCAGAGAATGTTATTAAATTTCTTTCTCTTATTTGTACTCTCTATGAAACATGAAATTTCTGTCATTCTAGCTTCCGCTTGTTATTGATGTCAGTTATCTTTAGGTTGACCGGTCAAGGCTTTTGAAGAGTATTTGTTACATCAATTCCAGCCTTAACTTTACATTTGCTTTCCCTTCTTTATCTATGCAATAGCCTTTTCTCCTTTGCTTTGTTTCCTTTTATAGAAACTTGAGTTGCGTTGTAATGCTGCTGTTGAGCAAAGAGGAGATAAACCTTGATTACAATACTGCTAGTGATATTGCACTTTAAAGTGATACTTATGCTCTTTATATACTTTTTCTTTGTAGGTCAGTATGTTCTGTGGTTCCTACTAAATCTTGCCTGGAAGTATAGAATTCTTATTTAACCTGTTTCCACTTTACACTGTGACATTGTCTATTGCCGTTACTAAGGCATCATCTTCCGTAGCAAGAAACAAATTCATAGGATTTGGTACAATGTGTCAGATGTTTATCAAGCAGTAAAGGACTACTGTACCCCAACCCAATTCTGGGCTTTTTCTCAGCACTTTCTTAGGTCAGGTAATACGATGCATGAAACTCAACTTACTGAACACTCTATTTTACAGGGAAGCAATTTCCAGTTAATATCTTAACTTTTTGGAGAATTTCATGTGGGTGTAGTAGACAACTACATGGAGCTCTTCTTAGGTTTCTTCTTTGTGAAGAATTCGTGGTTGGGATGGCTATTTCCAGAGGATTGTTTGATCTTTTCTGGTGAATATGTTTTAAATATTTAATACAAAATATAGTTTGAACACTTAAACCAATGCAATCTGGCATTACTGCTTGGGCCATACTGATTTTTTGCGTTGTGTCAATCATTTTTCAATCTTGATATGACAAGTTGGAAGGGTTTTAATTTTTAGCCTAGGTATTTTTTTATCAATTTTTGTGTGACAAGTTCGAAATGTTTTGACTTTGAGCTACAGTTAACTGTGCTCCTTATGAGCTAATTACACGCTTTTTTTGTAGACACCAGCAATATAAGCACCACCAGCCACGATTTCAACAAATATCTAAGCACCGGCTAAGCACTACTACCCCAGCCTGAGGGTCACTTATTCTCTCAATTAACCCCTTACGTAATCTGGCGGTTAGATTACATGCAAAGTCAACCACATCTTGGACTGAACGAACGCGCTGGCTGCCCTCACAGCTTGGAAGCCATCTTTCACTTCGAAAATTTTGCTTACGAAGCGCATTTCAGCAATGCCGATATCTCAGACCGTTGTTTATACGCTTGATTTAGAAGCAATAGCACACTCTGCGGCTCATTTCTTTGCTGTAAATGTGGTCTTTAATTTGCAATTCGTGCGAATGGAAATATCCGTCACGGCCAGATAAGCCATCAGAAGCTCGGAACAGAAATTTCCGTTCTAGACTGTTACGGGGTTAATTTCTTTTCTCTTTTATGCATAGCCTGCTCACAGCCTCTGCTCGAACCACATTCTCTCAGAGTCTGCTTACTTCGGTGCGAATCTCCGTTTTCAAATTAGCAAGCTTGTTAATTATTTGCCAGTTTGCGTCAGGTGTTCCTATAGCAACCTCATGATTAACATTAGTTTGTATTGAACCAGTGCGTAAAGTCATGCATAATTGATGAGTTGAAGTCACTGGTGGCGTTAATGTGCTCATTATGGCATAATTACCAAACGGTGATATTCTGCGAAAGGTGACAGACCAAGCACGCAAGTGAAGCGCAACACGCTTGGTTTGGTACAGGCTATTTCATGCAAAGCAGTTTTTGATTTGCCCAAAGTGTAATAACTTCACTGCTTCTGGTAAAAATGAGAGTGTTCTCAGTATAAGAGTCTTGGCGTTCACGTGAAGCCTTGCCTTAACCAATTTTCATGGATGACTTACATAAGCACCACTTAAGCACCAGTTGAGCCTAGAATAGCCAAATATTTAAGCACCGCCAAGGCCCATTTTCGTGTGTACTCTGTTTGGTTAAATTTTAGCCATCTCTTGGGTCCATCTTCTGAACGCAACTAGGAGATCAAAAGTAGGAGTGCATCTTCGGGAATCGAAGGGGATCAAACAAAATTTATACGTATAAAACCATATGATATGGGGTCTTGGGGTAACTTCCATTTTCTTGGGGATTGCTCTGGCTTATACGTGGCAGCACCCAATAGTAAATAATGCTGATGTGACCTTACTATTGGTAATTTAATCTCTACTTATCTGTTCTTTTCAGGCTTGGTGTGATTACTAATCGTATTTTATGTATTGGTAAATATTTGTTTCTATTTGTCAGTGTGTAATGTACATACGTTGATTTAATTTCATTTTTTCACTTGACAATATTGCAAACTATTATTGTAGCCTCATTCATTGGATCTAATTTGAACTCCAAGAAAATATATTTTACTGGTTAGATTAATGCAAATTTTTTGACAGAAATTATAGAAAATTGCTGCAACTAAGTTGCAGTAAACTTTTATATAAAATTCTATGAAAATAGATTTTTATGTTGCAATTATGTTTTTATTGCGTTGCAAGCATGATGCTGCTTTTTATGTTGTAAATTTTTAGCTGAAACTTATTCTGGGGTTTTACGTTTTACGAAGCAAGTACCATATTTGTATATTTTTGAAGAGTTAGTGTATAGCTATAAATGATTGTAGATGAATCTGTCATTATGCATTGAATTACAGTTGTTGTTCTCAAATCTTTTGTTTCCTGATGATCTCTCTTTTCGATGTGTTTTGGCTCTGTTTTAAGTGTGAAAATTTGTAAAAATTCCTATTTTAGTGGTCTCTGTGGTGTGCTACCAAGACCCATGGAAATATCATAATTTCACTGGAATCAAGCATTTTGTAATTTTGGTGTATATGAGATGCTGGACGTGAGCCTTGTTAACAATAGTATTAAATTCCAAAAAGAAATTCCCGCTAAACTCCGTTTTCAAAGTCTGCTATTGTGCTTCGGAATTACTTCACTCAGTTTTTCTATCTTGCTCATTTTCATTCATTTTCCAATGATGTCTGCAGCTGCTTCATTATTTATTAGTATTTTTTTTGTCAAACTGCATGGTTTTATCATTTCCCTCAATAGGATTTGACCACACTTTCTTTAAACAAAGAGCATGGATTGTCTTCAAAGTTTGGTGAAGAACTTGTCTCAAAATAATAAATAGGAACAGGGTGTTTTGTAGCCACTTGTGCTTAGGGCCAGTTTTTACTAAAAATATTTAGTTTTGAAAACTGAATTTTTAAAATTTGGCATATTTTTGTTGGATATACAAGAATGTGGACAGCATTTTGTACAAACAATGCAAATATATTTGATGGAAACGGCCCGTAAGCCTTTAGGAAGCATATTTCAAGCATCCATACACTTCACACTGAAATGTCTTTCTCCAGTCATGTTGTAGTTCCATGTGAAAATGGTTTAAACTGGTGAATGTAGACTGGAAATTGCTTGGTTAGAAAATTGAGTTCTTAGCAAATTGAGTTCCTTATGTCCTATTACCAGACCTAAGAAAGTGGCTAGAAAAAACCCTGACGAATCATTCGGGCAAGCTGTTTTATATTTGGAGGACATTTCATTGGAAATAACAAGAAAGTGCTCTTCGAGATACATCAGATGCCGAGTTTAAAAAGAGTGTTTCTGAAAAAGAAGCGATTTTGTAAACTAATTGGATGTAATTCGTCACATGATTTGACTTCTGAATTTTGCAGGTTTTGATACAAATCCTATTCCTATTCTTAAAGAAAATGGTTATTGATTTTCCGATCAAACTATTGTACCATGCATTTTGATACTTTTTTCCTTTTTAATTTGCCTGATCACTGGCCTGTTCATGTGCAATTGTGTAGCTGTTTATAGTTCACAGTTGCATATTCTGTAACGACAATTGTAACTTCCTGTATCAAGTACTATATATTAGTGGTACTATTTGTATCTAGTACAGAAAAGTAGAGGTCATGGCAAAGACACCTGACTTAGTTCTAGTGGATGACAAAAATACAATTTTGGATATTGTCTACAATAATTTCAACACAGAAGATTTCAATGGCTTGATTGCGGAACAACTGCAACGGTTGCATGCTGATATCAGGGGTACCAACTTGAGTTTGAAGCAGATCTACGCTTCGATGAACTACATCTGTGCTTCGCCATTTGTGTGTGATAGAGAAGAACTCTTTGATGTGCTGCAGGAGATGGATAGAAGGTAATGGAAGGTTTAGATTTTTATTTGGTTGAGGTTTGTGCATCTTAGGCCACGGAAAATTGATTTTGTGTTTTGCGAAAGCGCCCGCATCCTGCGCAATCAGCCGCATCTTGCGCAATCAGCCGCATCTTGCCTACTTTTAATCAGTTTCCCGCATCATTGCAATTTTTTTCAGCCTATATTTACTCACACAACTGACGTGTTTGCCGGTCACTCTCGCGGCATAAACAAATGTACAGGAGATTGAAATATAATCTGATCT
>JAOBRC010673674.1:0-10580 GCA_027575255.1 Scolionema suvaense | reverse complement strand
TTGTTGTTGTTGTTGTTGTTGTTGTTGTTGTTGTTGTTGTTGTTGTTGTTGTTGTTGTTGTTGTTAGATTTTTCGTCTGTTTTCTGTCATAATGAGCAACAATCTTTGGATGGCTACAAAGCAACTTCGAATTTCATTTTTTGTTTCGTTTCACAAGAAATCTGCACAAACTGGTACGTGAGCAGAAACGTGTAGTATGCTAAATAGGCATGTATTAGCAAAGTTTCCTGTTCAGCCCTTTCAATGATTGTTTTTAGGAATGTTGTATGAACTGGTAGATGGGCAGACGCTTTTTTTGTTGTTTGTTTGTTTGTTTGTTTGTTTTATTTTTGGTATGAGTGTAGAGAGGAGGGGTGACCAAAACAGACGTTGACTATTTCGTGGAATAGCATATAACAGATGCTCAGGATTTTACTTTCCTGGTCAGCGTGGTTTATATAGTATTTCTATTGATGTTTACAGCGATTTTGTACTAATTTATTAGGAATGTTTGTATACATGCGATATTCGGTCGATGTTTTCCAATCTTTTTATATCATATGTATTGGACGTTATTATTTATTTATATATTTCAACTCTTTCTTGCAGCACGTAATGAGTTTTTGCGGGCTTTACAGAAAATTTCAACAGTTTTCCAATTTTGGTACCAAGTGTTCGGATTCAGTGGCCTGCAGTTAGTTGGTCCTGTGAAGGACCCAACACAGCAATGGACCCATACGAATAAGTTGTTTTGCCACGAATGAATAAAGGACCTTCGGGCGATTTCATGTTCAGTTTTAAAACGTGTTTATTTATGACTCCCTTGCCAATTCCATTTATTACTTTTTTGGGAGGATGGGATGCGGCTTAATTTATGACAACAGAAAGGCGTTTTTTGACCGAGTAGGCTTAATAAAATGCGACTTAATTTAATGCGGCTTGTTTTGGTCTCGGTCTAATTTAGCGTTTTGAGGTAGACTAGATAAAAGTCGTCTCTAGTGTGAAGTTAATACACATCAACTCAAAACTGCTTTATAATTACATAACATCGCTTTCCGTGTTAGCACAACCTGGCTGGGTGACTTGAAAAGAACAGGCGTTCTAGTCTACTTTTTGAAGTGAGAGTTTTATTGGAGTCCCGCTTTATTAGAAGAGTCCTCTAATGAGGTCCGTCCTTCCGTCCATCACCAACGCATTTTCCCGGATAACCGCTCAATGAATTTTTCTGAAATTTTGTGTGAAGGTGACAATCCATAATTGAAGAAAAGTGATGGAGCCGGAATTTAAAAGAAAAAACATTTGTTTCGCTCGCTGGTAGCAATTTATGCCCTAAATTGGCCATTTTTAGGGTTTTTCAAAAATATTTCAAAATCCGTTCATTTCTTTTTTGCAGTTTTTGGTTTGAAACTGTGAGGCAATAGCAGTTATGCTGTGGACCATGCGTCATAATCTGGGAAAACTCTCGTTCGGCTTGCAGGTGGCAATTTACACACGTGCAAAAATGGCATTTCTCATGTGTTTTTCCTAATATCTCAAAAACTGTTTATACGATTTTTATCATTTTTGTTGCGAATACCAGGGGCAACTCTGCGCATGTTATGTTATGAACCATATTCGATGTCTCCTGAGAATCTCGTTTGGCCGGCTGGTGGCAATTTACGTCCAAATATGGTAATTTTCAGGGGGTTTTTCTAAACATGTTAAATTCTTTTCATAGGACTCTTGTCATTTTTGGTGTAAATATTTGCGGCAAATCTGCGCATGTTATGAACTATATATGTGCCATGTCTCCGGAAAGTCTGGTTTGGCTTGCAAGTGGCAATTTGTGTCCGAGATAGGCTATTTTCTTGTTTTGTTTTTTTTTTCAAACATGGCATTAACGCTTGATTCATTGTTTTGCATTTTTGGTGCGATTCTTCGAGGCAACTCTGCATATGTCATGAACCATGTGCCATGTCTGGAGAAAGTCCTGTTTTAAGCTTGGGAGGGGTGATAAGCGTCTGAAAGTGGCTATATTCAGTTTCTTTTTCCGAAGATGTCGAAAGCGACTCTTCCTTTTTTTTTCTCATTTTTTGGGCGGATACTAGGGGCAGCTTACTTAATGCTGTGACCCGTGGCTCATATCTTGGGAATATGTTTTTCAGCATGCAGGTCGCAAGTAATGGTAATATTGGCCATTTCCAGGGTTTTTTCACAATATTTCCAGAACCCTTCATCGGTTGTTTATTATTTATGGTATGTATATATGTATTTTTTTTTTTGATCTTGCACAATGATTCTCAATTAATTTTGCGGGAGTCCACTAGTTATGTGACTCGTTTATTCGCTGAACATAGGAATAAATTACTTCTCCAGAATCTTGAGTGTTGATCAGGAATGGTTGAGTACTGTTTAGAAATCAGAATGGTTGATTAGGGACTCATGCGTGCTGCTATTATGGTTCACGTTTTGACTGAAATTATCTTCATGACTTCTGGTATCACTTGCTAGTGGTTTTCGGTGATCTGTTTGTGAAATACCTTTAAAAATCTCTTTTGTATTTCCGTCAAAACTGTACGTTATTGCTCATGTTTATTTTGACGTGGGAAACTTTAAAGAGAGATGGTTTTGTAAGAGCAGAACGTGAATTGCACCTTTTTTATGCGCATTAAGTTTATCAACTGATTGAGGCTCAGATTTCTTAAAATAAAATAAGCACGATTTCAGCATGTTGCTAGGTTGGGAATGGTGTTCATCACCCGTTGAAATATTTTCTGGCAAAAAAATATTGTTTTCTACCAGCGTTAGTTCTTCTAATTTTGCGAAACCTACTTTTTGCTACTAAGCATAATTATACTGGACTTTTTCAACATGGTTCCATAGAGCTGAGTGATAATTGCCTGTGTTTGTTGGAGAAAGTGTTTTGTCCTGATCATGGTTTTAATATGCCCTGATTCGGGACTGTAAGAAATTTAAGTCCTATTGAGGCGGAGATGATGCTTATATCCTTTTTTTTATATAAGCGTAGGGCAGATTTTGCAGAGGCTCAATATGATTAAGATTTCTCCGATTGGAGCCTCAAAATATGCTTAGTAAGTATGCTTAATTCACTTATGTCAAAATTTAGTATAAAGATTTCAAGAGAAGCGTTCGGAACGCCAAACTTTCGGAGCGTCCACGGACCTCCTATCTTCCGTCGTGGAATGTCCTTGGAACATCATGCAACTAGTGTTTCTGAATGGCCCATTGTCCATTCACATTCCCAGTTTTGAGAAATTTTTTTAAGCTTGGAAGTGTGCAGGTTATAGTTTACGAGGTTCAAGGAATGCTGATCAAATTTCTGAGGCTCGAGATGTACTAAGCATTATGTGTTATTTTTCAAGGTTCCCAGCTTCAGTATGCTTATAAACGTTATGCTTGTAAAAAAAATGTATCAAAAAACGTGTGTGCTGGATTTAAGTGCTGCTCTTGAAGGACGGCCATTGGTTTCGTATGACTGCTGAGTGTATCATCTATTTTCTTTCGATCATCAAGGCGTCTGTACTTTTAGGAGACCGAAAAAATGCGAAAATTTAAGCTTAAATTGTTCTTGCCTTTGCCCTGGCAAAGCACCGATAATTCGATGACTTCACCATGACGATTCACGTGACAACAATTTCGGGTTGGTGCATTTTTTGTGCTCAATTTCGTGCTTACACCCTTGACCATGGTCATTATTAAAGAGCTAAGCAATGTAATCAACTTTCTTCATAGTGTCCACTTTCTGTTCATGATTTTTCGATCGTTAGTAACAGCATCTGTAATAATTTTTATTGGACCATTTCATTTCGGCAGTTGGTAAAGCTTGGCGGACAAAGTCTTTTCGAATTGTATACACTCTTTTGTTTTATAAGAACAAGAACCTCAAATTTGCCTAAAAATTTAGAACAACTTTAGAACAAACCCAGGCTAAGTTTCAAACCCGAAGTGAAGAACAGCAACACTATTCAAAGGTGAAGATGATGATATGATCAAATTTTTTTATAAAGCGATGTTACTTTATTGCATGAAAATTTCGCGGTCATTTTAATTTCACAGTTTTTTGGTCAAAATTGCATTTCGCGGCATTTTAATTTCGCGGTTCAGGCAAAAGTGCGAATTTCGCAGCCCTGCAATTTCGCCGTCTAAGTAAAAAACTAAAACGGAAATAGCATGTTTGTTCTAAAATGACGTATTTTTCACTCATTTTTGACTAAATATAAAAAAAGAAAACGTTTACGGTTTAAAACTCGGATTTTTTGGTGCACTTAAATTTCGCGGTTCCTAACCTGGGACCAGATCCTACCACTCCTCTATACTGGAGCTGCTCGCTCTTAACCGTGTAGAGGAAAGGAGGATCTGGCCAGTTTGCATGGGAAACGATTTCTGTGTCGATGCCTCTTGGCCAGCGGCATCAGATTATTGGTCTATCATTAAACAATAAAATATACGCACTACACATGCTCCTACCGCTGTGCATAATCCAATTGTCAAACTAGCCAATCAAATATGCACATGAGCAATAAACCATGCTGAATCGAGTGCAGAGAAACTCTGCACTTTCCACGGGTGGCAAATCAAAGAAATCGGCGAACCTGGCCAGATCCTCATTTCTTGCACAGGGAATAGGCGAGCGGCCCCCAATGCAAAGAAAGAGGATCTGGTCCCAGGTTAGCGGTTCCCCGAATACAATTTTTCGCGTTTGGGCAGGAAATGCGTTTTTCGCGGCATTTTAATTTTGCGGTTTTTGAACTCGACCGCGAAACCGCGAAGTTTTCATATAACAAAGTACTTCATGAGGATGGATTCGAACATCGATATTTTTGTTTTGATTGGTACTTTTTCTACATAGAGAGCGATTCTATGTACGGGATGCCCAAACAAGGCAGTATTGCGTTTCGAAGTAAGAACAAATTAAGAACAATTGGAGCTCAAAATTGGGGGGAAAGACTTAAGAACAACGAGCCTCAGCTAAGATTTTCTGGTTCCTATAAAAATGGAACAAAGATTCGCTTCATGGTTTTACTGAACCCCTACCCAGAGCAACTCGATAAGTCCCTAAAGGGTAGGAGATCAGTAAACCTAGCACTGAATGATAGTGAAGTGATGAGCGGAAAGCGAATCTACAAGTTGGTATAGCATTTGGATATATTTGCGTATATTTTGGAGCTTTCGTTTGATTTTTTTCTGACATCAAAGTGTATTATGGCCCTTCGATTAAACGTGATGCTAGCGCAATATACTGTTAACCAAACATTTCCCTAATGAGAGAGAGTCTTGTTATTGTCAAGTGTGTTCTCAATATCGCTAGACCAAATCTGATTCCTCCTACACTTATGAAACCTATTGTCGTAATTGAAAATTCTGACACGTGCTCGATTTTGCGCTTTCCTTGAACAAACAGAAATCTTAATCGCCGCTCGCTTGCAATTAGTACCATGTTATCAACCTACTGAGCGATTCGCACCTTTTCAATCTTAGGGCGGTCCGCTCACCTGGCATATAATTGATCGGTTTTGAGATTGAAACATCGAAACTTAAGTTATATTCCTCAGAGAGCGATTGTTACTTAATTTAAGTACACACTGCTGAAGCATGCAACTCAGTTGTGAGCATTTCACTTTCTGAAGCGGTAAATTTATTTGTCTACTCGGTAATCCAGTCATTGCTTCAGTATATTCTTTTTACAGCATGGAGAACAGAACACGAAGAATGTCTTGTCGAGTCCTGATGTCTGACATAAAACCTAGGAAGTTATTCCCAAGGCAGGAAAACGGGCAAGATTCCAAGAAGTTGCCACTGGAGTCACAACCAAATTCTGCCCCTGCTGGGAACCAAGTTGTTGAACCGATGTTGAAGAAGTTGTTCCCAAGACAGGAAAACGGGCAAGATTCGAAGAAGTTGCCACTGGAGTCACAACCAAACTCTGCCCCTGCTGGGAACCAAGTGGCTGAACCGATGTTGAAGAATGTTAGTGATATCACGTTGCACAAACCTCCAATTCAAAACGCTGGTGTTTATCAAACTTCTGTTCCGCAGCAACATTTAAGTAGACCACCTCTACAACCATCCGTGTTTACTATGAGCCTACCGGGCAACTTGACGTATCCGTATTCAGCGCCGGTACAACAGCAGCAACAGCTGCAGCCACCTATGCCAAGCTACGAATTCTTACTCAGCTACTACACTCGCCACGTTGCGTCTTGCAATTTCCAGCATTTTGCGAAGGGAGAGTGCTGCAGCAAGTGTTGTACAGAAACTCACACAGAACGTGACTTTCACAAATCATACACGAGAGCTCGATACCAGTTGTTGGTAAGTTTACCAAATATTTTCTGTTACCTTCCAAAAAAGTAGACTTTAGCTGACCATACTGTGGTTTCGTCCCATATGTAGCTATTATTTGCTTAAACAGTTACTGTAGCTACGAAAAGCGTGAAAAACGGCTTTCGGATAGGCTTAAAAAAAAACTATTTAAAGTGCTTTACTTGGATTTCTGTGGATGGTAAGTGGTCACTACACGGCTTTAACAAAATCAGCCTGAAAATGCCAAAAATGCCACGCTTTATGCTCTCGAGTTCCGAATAGACGGAGTGGCTGGAACACAGGGGTGGGTAGAACATTATTAATGAAATAGGGTATGGGTGGAATAAGCAGGGCGGGTGAATTTTTGATCTAAATAAATGAAAGGGTTGGGTGGAATTTTTTCGACACTGGACATTCTCCCCCATTTTGAGAGAAATTTTCATCAGGGTCTTTGTTGAAGGATAAAAAGTCGAAAGTTGCAGTTCAGGTAAACGTTTACTAAAATGAACTCAAGAATAGAAGTTGTGAAAGAATACGACAAAAAATGCAAACCTAATAAAAGGGATGCATGGAAAATATTTCAAATTTAAATAAAAGGGATGGCTGGAATTATAAACATGTCTTGGGTGGATTTTTTCTCCAAAATTAGTAAGCGTCTCACCTGTCTATTCGGAACTTGAGAGTAAGAAAATCTGCCTGAAAAATACCAAAATTCTAAGAAAACGTCCTCAGGCTCAAGTTTTGAATCTGGATTTCTTCATCTAAGGAACTGCTTCATGCTGAGCATTCGACTACCATCCAAGCACTTTTCAAAAATAAGAATCACCAAATCAGTAGCAGACATCAAGCGACGCAGACAGCAACCGTCAAGGACGAATGAAACCCATATTAGGAAGTTTCGTGCAGGCAGATACAGCAAATGTAACATTTGCAGTGCACATAAATCTATCTCATTTGCTAAAAAATTCAGCCTCGGCCTAAAAATCTGAAACGTTATTTAAACGCACCATTAAGTGCCTGCATTCTCTGCAAGAGAAAAGTCGCTCCGCACCTACAGCTACCTTAATTCACTCAATTTTCGCGCGAGTTTTATTTTCGCGTACCTTATCGGACAAAACAATGTCGGACAAAAGTGACGAATTTTTTCGAAGGTAACGAAAATTTTGTCCGACGAATATTTTTGTCCGACGAAAAATTTTGTCCAAAACAAAATTTCAAATTTGCCTACCTAAAATTTATTTTCCCGTTTATGAAGTAGGTCCTCATCAACTGTTGGAAAATTTGCTACTTTCTGCAGACCAAAAATTTTTGCCAACTAAATCATTTCATCCCAAAATATGAGAGAGCCATGATTCTTCGCAGCACAAGTTGAATCAAATCCCCGAGGGTAACCTTGCGATGATGCAAAACACATAAATACAACCAAGGAGAACTGTTACATGTTTTATGTGTATTGACATATTTTGATCAGAAAAATCCATAATAAAGAAAAATTAAAATTGGACTAAATTATTCGTCGGACAGAAATATTTGTCAGACAAAAGTGACGAAATTTTCCGGAGGTGACGAAAATTTTGTCCGACATTGTTTTGTCCGATAAGGTATTTAATTTTCGCGCAGAAGAATAAAGCTCGAATTTTTCGTGCGTGCTTAGTGCAGAAAAGCAGACTGATTTATGGAAAAAACAGCCTACAAATAGGTGCTCATGTGCGGGTGTGTTTTGGCTATCCTATTTCCCTCTGCTCCTTTCAACGGCGGAGGGGGGATAGAGATTTCTCAAAATGGCCGTAAGGGGAACGGAGAAAAGGGCGAATCGCGAAAAAAAAATCAAGACTAGTAAGACATTTTTTTTCTAAAAAAAATGAAAATCGTTCAGACAATTCAGTTCAATGTCTCCCAGTTTTCTGAATCATAATTATTTCCCATTGCCAAAGACTGAAAATGAATCTCAAGTCTGTCGGACGTTTATGAAGATTTTGTTGCTGTGATCAAGTCTAGTATAGCTGCTGTGGTTCTCCCAAGTTGCTTGTTGTATATGCCAATTGCAGTCTATGAGGTGTGTGTGTTTAAAGCTGTGGATTAATGGGAATCAGGTGTATTTCATGGTTCCTAGGAAGCTGCATGATTACTTGTTTCAACCAACTTGGCTTCAAAGCCTAGTTGGAGTTTCGATGTGTAGCCTTGTTGGCTTGTGGGCATTTCAGTACAAGCCTTCTCTTTCGTCGAAAGAGCTGATACTAACCCTGGACAATAAAGGGGGCCTCGCTTGTCTTTGCGCAGCCACGTGATGTATGCATAGGTCCATTGTTGAAGATTCTCTCAGTTTTGATCTTTCTAATTTCGCAAAAACGGGGGGATGAGCATTCTGTAAAAAGGGCGAGATAATACCCCTTCGGACTTCATGAACCATTAGTGAGGTTTCGCAAATCAAATCTACTAGTACAACTATGAACAGTTCGTTAAGATTTTCCTTCCCATGCTACTTTTCAGGCGTCGATCAAGACACACATTTTTTACCTTGGATTAGATGACCCAAAGAAGTCCGAAGAGGATATTTGGCGCGCCAAAGAAAAAGCAATTGCATTGGTGAGTATGTTTAACTTCACTGTTTTGGAGGGTCCATTAAGTAGTTGCTCGTTCACCATAAGTTATTTTTACTGGATTTCTGACTGGAGTGGCGAGAGGAAGTTTTTTTCCACGAATCCACGCTTGCGGTAACTATCTAAGTTTGATTGAATGCCTCGCCTGAGAAAAATGTCTGTAAATGTGTTCAGAGATGGAGCAGCCAATATCCTTGTTATACGTAGAGTAGCCTGCTCGCAGACAGCCTGCTCTGTAACCTACAATCCTGGTCAAAATAGTTTGGCACGCATGCGCGTTTTTGCCATTTTCCGTACCGCAAGTAAATGAAAATAGGTCGACAAGTACCGAGCTGCCATTCAGGGCGGTAGGGTGGGTTTTGTTTGAAACACGTACTAACTCTCACTTTCGAAAAATCATGTTTTGGCATTTCTAGGGTATGTGCAGGGTGTGGTAGGGCTTGCTATAGGGCGCAGCTTGGTTTTTTTTTAATGTTTTCAGGTAATTTAGAGAACAAAGGGCGTGAAATTCGGTCTACTAGCGTAAATTGCTAGAAACTGCACGGAGACTGTAGGCAGAGGTTGCTAAAAACCTGCAAAAAATTTCTTGAAGCGCTTGCGATGCAACTGGCTTCTACCATTAGAAGTGGTAAAAAGTGCATTTTTGATTTTGGCTGAAAAAGGCCTTTTTGGCCAAATATTTTGGCCAGGATTGTAGATCTGCTGACACAGGCATTTTTGCAGATTGTCATCATGCGATGCATTGTGAGATGGTAGCTGATATCAACAAAGGAGATCAGATTGCATGTAGTTGACTGCTGACAGCAAAATTGGTAACTACATGAGACTATTTGCTTTTGTCACTGTAACATTAATTTTAATGTGCCCCCTGGCCATCCCACAATGCATTGCATAATGACGATTTGTAAAAAGTTCTTTTGGAGGCTAATGTCATGCAGCATGGTAAATAAAAATTAGCAGGATTTTGCTGAAACTGAGCAAAGGTAGACATACTAATTATGCTAACATTCTATTACGCTAACATTCTTGAGGGGTCTACGAGCAGGCTAGTGCACAGAGGTTTCTAGGAATTCACCTTTTCTCAAGCAAGCACTATATTAGGCTATATTGACGGGGGCAAATTACAATGTTTCTGCTTGATGTATTGTTGTCTGATTATGTTCTTCCGTGATTTTCAAAACGTCTTCAAGTCAGTTTTACTCCTTTGAGGTCAGTTGTAGGAGGGGGTCATTTTGCAACTTTTCACATTTTTTGAACATCCGAATCAGTTGATAATGAACCCCTTACCCCCATTTCATCAAAATTTAACGGTGAAGACCACCCTCCCCTCTTTTAATTAAACCCACCCCCATTTTAAGCCATTTTTGACCTGGGGACGCACAAATTTAAAATATTTACTCAATTTGCCCCCCTCTGGCTTATTCATCCCCCCTACAATTAAGCACAAAAGAGTAAACCGGTTATTAGTCTCTGTAGTACTTACTTGGATTCATTCTGTGACTCACAAACGTTTAGTATTTCTATTATGAGATCATTGTGTTCTCTCTCTTTCTTTGTACCGTAATGCTATGACTAAACGCCGGGGCGTTTATTTAATTTTTGGAATTGTTACATTTGTTTCTTACGTATAAACTTATATGCCAAGGAAATATGCACTAGATTACATGTCAATATCATCGTAAACATCATCGAAATATA
>JAOBRC010673563.1:0-10582 GCA_027575255.1 Scolionema suvaense | reverse complement strand
CCCCCCCCCCCCCCCCCCTCAGTCTCCGTCAAACATGAAGTGATCACGAGGATCCATTCAAACACTTTAAGTGCGGTACATATATTCCAGCAAGTCTCCGATGGGAGAATAATCCATTCAAACACTTAAAGTACGGTACATATATTCCAGCACGTCTCCGTCAAACATGAGGTGATCGCAGTTATTGAGATTCCTTGCATGATTACTACTTAATATCATGCATTTCGTTTTGTCATTCACTGTAAGCTAATTTGTTTTGCAATAGAGCTCTAACTTTCTTCAATAGAGATTGGAGCAAATTATTACTGATGGATAGCAGATGGTTATCATTAGCCTAGTCTATCAAGTTGTATTTAGCAGGTCCTAAAGTCCTAGAGTAATGTTGCCTCTTAGAAAAGCTATTTACCCCATGAACGGCTGGTTAACTGGTTAAAAAGTCCTTTTCTGATCAACTTCTTTTTGTGTTATATCTGAAAAGTGCTAGAAATTTGTGACAGCATGTACATTTTTGAGAAAACGTTTGGTGGTTCCGAAGGTATTTCAACTTCAGTGCCGAAAATAAAGTTTTTCTTGAAGTCATACTAACTACTTCTGAACTACCTTTGCATTCATGTCCCTGGTTCTAGGAATCTATTAATCTTTTCCAGTTGACTGATCTGCTGCATGATAATTCATCCCCGCACGATGTTGTTCCTCATCTTCATGTTTTGAACACTGTTTGCAAATACACTGAAATAGTTGCTGTCAATAAAAATCATTGGGCTGAGTTATGCTTTCTTGAAAGCCTTCACATTAAGATGTGCAATCCAGAACTCAGTCAAGGTCTGAAAGCAACCAAAGAACTGGTTCTTTTCAAATAATTATTGTCCACTTACGATGTCCATTTAGTACCACTTGAGACCAACGATATTAAAATGGGCTTTTTAATATCGTTGTTGAGACATAGGTTTACTGTTACTACCTGATTGAATGTGAAAAGAAACCTACTGGCATAGTTTCACTGACAATTAACCAATCTGATTGGAGGGTGACGCATGCAATAATTGTTGTCTGCCGTATTCATATTCATATTCATAAATCACATTTTAAATGTCGAAAGAAACACTTGTGGCCCACTTGTGTTTAGCTTATTGTTACCTTCAACCTTTTAGGATGGAATTAAGTCCAAGTAATGATAACTTGGTACATTCAATTGTCTTACTGCATTTTCTGTTGCAGAGCCTTGAACACGATTTCCCTACCGTGTACACAGCGGACGAATTGTGGCTATAGAATGTGGATGTTGCATGGTTTTTTGGTGATGGTTATGGGTATGTGATGGAAGAAACGGGTTACTAGTAGCTGTTAAGATATATAAAAGCACTCGCTCCATATATTGCTTTTTTTAAAGACGTATTGTAATTGTATAAACATAGGTCTCTTTGTTTTTATGCTTACTTCCTTTTAGTACGTGCACTGAAAATTGCTTTAGGTAATCCTTTCTGAAAATGCAGGGTAAAATTACTAACCTGATAGCCTTTCGACAGGCTCCTCCAAGTAAACTTGGCCTTACTCCTCGGAAAATGGAACGAGCCAAAGCCTTGCAATGCATGGATTTTTTTTATGACTAGCTTTCATAGCTTATGGGAGCCTAGAGAAATGGGTATGAATTTTCAAAAGACACAGCTTTTTCTCAGTCATTTACGCTTTCTCGTAATGATAAAATAACATAATTCATAAACGAACAAAATGACTGTGTCACCAAAAGATAGTAACTTCAATAGAATTTTGTTTTCGTCAGAAGGAAGCCTAGACATTTAATGTCTGTGCAATCGTTTTTTCGGGTTTACCCTAAGCCCCTGTCTAGTATTTCTTTCTGAAATAACCTTTTGCCTATGTCCAGCACACGCCTGCAATTTTGTGACTTTTTTATATATCTATATCACGCATCGGGACAAACTTGAGATCAAAACAGTAATTAGTTACGGACATACTGAAATTTTCGTATCGCAAGGTGGCTGAAAAACTGTGTCATTTAGCAATTCCATATATATTACTAATTTTGAAGCTAGATTTAAAATGTTGAATTCAATATCAATAAGAATCGGCTTATTATCTTCTTCGCGAAGCGTTTAGTATTTCATTTGCGCCAGATACTATTAACCCTATCCACGCCGGGGTCATTTTGCCGATGGTGGTCCCGGGGGGAAATGACTTAACCTATGTTAATAAAACTTGGCAGGTATAATGTATGTCATTATACGAATAATTTGGCATAATTATTTTATCGATGATGTCACTCAATTTTTCCTGACGTCATCAAGATGACGTCACATGCTCGAACAACGCCAAAAATGTCAATTTTCGAAAATTGCGAAAAAATACAATCCAGCTGAAAGTAATGGAGTTTTCTATCATTAATTCCATCAATTTAATGGTATACTATTCTAAAAATTTGTTTTAGCCTTATTTTCAGCCCTTTTCCTCATTTGACTTGCCAAATTTAGCCTACTGCACTATGACAATGAGGTCATCACGCTCAGGGCGTGGCACCCCCCCCCAATTTTTGTTTTTGCAGAAATATAGTCCTGAATAAATTCTAGGAAAAGTCACGAAGTTTCATGACTGGCTACAGTCGTTAAAAAGATATTCAGAAAAGTTTGGTAGAGGGGGCCATTATGCTCTCCCCACGGTGTGGATAGGGCTAACTCCTTAAAAGGAAAGGTAACATCAACAATAAACTTGGCGTTCATGGCTAAAGCTTGAGTAGTTTTGGAGATATCGAGCTTCAAAGCTTGGAACCTACCATCCTGAGTTTGATGATGTCCTCGATGTACCGTTGCTAAGCATTACCATTTTCTTAGTAACACATTACCTATACTAAAATTGTATATTTTATCAAACAGATCTTTGACATATTATCGACCAGTATCATAAAACGAACCAAAATATACTCTAAGGCAATTCAACAGTGAGTATTTTAGGTACAAAGTTAGGATAATTTGAGTGGTACACAAGTGACATTATGCATAATTAAAGACGACATGATGGCTACTGAGCTTTGGGCTCTATATGTCCAACACTACACAAGCATTTGCCATGAAATAGAAAATAAATGTCATGTTTCGGTGTGCTCTATCCGCTGCTATTTTTTTTTTACGTTACCCTTACTTTAAATTTTGACGTTAATCCATGATTTGCGTGGTACGTTTGTGGCAGTTCAACTCTTTCTATTAAATGTAGAGATGTTTTCTCTTTTATTATGCGCCATTGAACTATGATAACATGCTCTACTGCTGGTCCCGTTGTGGTTTTGTTGCATAATGTCTTCACGGCCATATACCATTTGAAGTGAGTATCTGAAAGAACTTTTCTTTCAGTTTAAGATGTGTTTGATGGCTGGGCCAAAAATATCTTGGATGTTCGTCTTGGATTTATGATCTTCCTAAAGTTTTGAAAACGGACCTTTTTTATCAAGCGGCATTTTGAGCATTATACAAACGAATCATATTTTTACTATTAAACCTAAGTAAGTTCATTTGAATATTGGTACGCTAACGGACATATTTCTGGATCAGCGGATTTCTTTTATTTGGGTGTTGTGTAGCTCTATGCATTTATTGTTCATATGGAAAAAAATTCAGATTCACTGTAACGTACAGAGTCTCTGTATCAGATCTGGCAGGTCTTGGATTCGTGTTTTGTTACCGTAGCTCTCTCGTCGAACTTGACATCGATATGCATAGGTCTTATATCGTCTTTGCAAAGTGTTCTGCATTTCATTTACGGTAGATACTACTACCACTTTAATTGCTGACATTTAAAGGACCGGATCCGATACAGAAACGCTTAAAACTATTGCATACACGAAGTAAAACATGCAACATACTCATTTTCAACAATTAGACCGTGTGTAACCAATAATGAGCAGCGAAAACTGAATGTTGGCATTCTCATTTCAGCGGCTTGTCCTCTAACGAACGTGCCTCCTGATCAAAGCAATAGATAAGGCATTTTGCAGACCACACAGCAAGCAGATCAAGGAAGGTCAAACAATAACGGTTGCCGATTTTGATGAGATTTTTGTAAATTGCTGCTTTGAAAAAAGCTGCTAGGTTATGTTATTATTTTGTAGCTCTTGTACAGGGACAGAACATATTTAAACAAGCAGCGTGTTGGATCAGCATAGATAGCATTTTTAGTGACGCGCATGCAATAGCATGAAGAGAGCTCACGGCCCACGGTGGCCAGTGGGCAAGCCACTTGCATCCGTAAGACAGAGACGGAACTTCGAATTTATGGGTGGATAATGAAATTCAAAGACGGATTCAAAACGCTGATATCTTGGTAAAGGTAGCAGATTAGAGGGCAAAATTGTACAAGCAGCATCTTTATTCTCACAAAAGTTTCGAATTTACAGTTTTCAACGAGCCTATCGGATCATGATTGGCGTGGTACGTTTTCGGCTGATCAATAATTTATTTTTCTCTTTTTTTGGTCTTGCTGCACAATGTCTTTACTGCCATTCTTTACTTGAAATGAGTATCTGCAAGTTTTTTGTAGGTAATGTTTTTGACCACTACGGTTTGCATCAAGCATCAAGTAATCGTGCAAATGCAGCTGAGTAAGTACAAATGGAGCTATGCTTTGTAATACTGGCCAGCACCAAATCATAATCTTTGTTTGCAAGTTTGTCAGAAACCCTTTTCAATGTTTCGACTCTGACAAAGTAGGCTAATGGGCGTAAACTGTTATTCACGTTTTTTCTTTGATGTTCACATGCATGCCTACTTCAACTTATCCACACCGGGGTCATTTTGGCGGTGTTGGTCCCAAATGGGGAGGAAGTATTAGAACTTCAGAACGACTTAATCTGTGTTAATAAAACTTGGTAAGGTATAACGTGTATCGTTATACACATCATTGGGCTTAATGTTTTGATCGATCACATCACTTATTTTTTGCAGACGTCATCAAAATGACGTCACATGCTAGAAACATGCCAAAGATATCGGTTTGAATGTCGATTTTTGAAAATTGCTATGAAATGCGTTTCAGCTCGTGATAAGGGAGTTTTATAACATTTACTGCATCAATATAATGGTATACTGTTCCAAAGATTTGTTTTTAGCATTGTTTGTGGCTGTTTTCCTCCTTTAGCATGTAAAATTTGGCATACCACACTATCACCATGACGTCATCACGCCTAGCGAGTGGCAATTTTTTTTTCAGAAATATGCTCCCGAATAAATTCTTGGAAAAGTCACTAAGTTTCATGACTCTCGCTACAGTCGTTAAAAAAGATATTCAACAAAAATGTTTGTCAGCGGGATATTAAAAAAAATGTTTGTTAGGATTATGACCCCACTGGCTTCGATAGGGTTAAGAGCAAGAAACAATCAGAAACCATTCGCAAGAGACCCAAGGGTGACTACTGCGTTAGTGATAGGAGTAAAACTGGTGGAGAATAGAAACAGTTTGTCAAATTAATATATTTCATTTATAAGATGCCAACAATTGGTCTTTCTCACACTACAACTCTTCGTTCTTGTAATAGAAAATAGAAGTAACTGCATTCTAATGTAATATTATCCTTCCAAAATAGTTCGTTTCTGCGTTACCAAAGCGTATTTAGAGCCTGCATGAAAAATGATCTTTATTTCATTGTCAAAGCTTTCTCTGATCTCGAACTAACCGATCTAAAAGTTGCAGGATCCGCAGCAAAAATTTAATTATGCGTGACATCATAAAGGCTGAGCATTTTCCTATCTTTATGGTCTTTATAATTTCTGATAGTTTGGTGATTATTGAGATTATGGCTCTTTGCTTACTGCTTCATGGAGGTATAACATGCTGCGATTCATGTCAAATCTCATTCGCTCAATTGCAAGGAAAGAGATTGGCGCTTAGTGATCTTCATGTATGACGTCATAGCTCCCATGTCATGAACTGCAATAAAATGTCAAACCTTGAAACTTTCATAAAGGACCATTGAAACCTTTTTTCTCAAAAAATGTGTGATTAACTTATGTTTTTTGTCTTTCATCTCGTTCAGCTCTACAATGCAAAACAGTAAAACGAACCCAAAAAACCAAATTTCAACAATTCTGACCCACGTTTTGTTTATTTTCTGGCAAAAATGTGAGCTTTGGGAAAAGTCGGGCAAAACATTGGTCACTTTACGTATGGTAACATGTGACGTCTTATTTCAGGGAGCATGTGAGCAGATGTAATGCCACGCACATTCTTGGATTTTTTTTACAGTAAATTAAAGTTTCTACCAAGTTTCACCTTCATAGGTGCTCTAAAACAGATGTTAACACCAATGGTCAGAAAAGACCCGATCTCTCCCTCCCCGCCACCGCCACCCGTTCACTGTTCTAAAAATACCCTCCTAGGATAGGGTTTTAACACCCACTTTTCATTGCAAACGTCTTTAAAGTGAAGTGTAAGCATTTACCGCAATGACTCGATTGAGCCCCCGGGGCCTTATTTGCCAGAAATCGATTTAGAGGTAGAGGCTTATTCAATTCATACGCCTAGAAGCCCTTCCTGGTACTGGGTTTGTCGTAATTTTTGGATGATTTGACTCTTAAGTGAACCATTGTTTAGGAATTCTGAATGAGTTAAAGGAGTAAAAACATGGAGAACGAACTATTCCACAGTTATTTCAATTTCATACTGTAATTTTGGTTGGTTTTGACAGGTTGTTGAAAGAATGCAACCATTTCCTTTGCATGGCAGGTCCTACGGTGGGGGCTTATTCGAGGGCGGGGGCTTATTTGTCAGAAATTGGTTTTGGGGCGGGGGCTTATTCAAGGGGGGACTTATTCAAAGGAGGGGGCTTAATCGAGTCTTTACTACGGTATTACGTATAGCGACACGTATACATTACTCAAAATATAGCTTGGATGAAGGTTTAAAAGTAGTGAGAATCATACCCGGTCGCACAGCCATGGAATGCGGACTACTGTCAGCGAAAACACATTTCCTGAATTTTCTAGCCTTATTTAATAGGTTGAACTACTTTTACTTTGACCCTGAAACTTGGCAGCTTTCCCTAAAATTTGCCAAGGACTTTAGAAATACAAAACAAAATTTGTAATCTGATACCAGTTTTAGGTGCGACTTCATCATTTTTGATAGGTCTTAATGCCAAATCAATGATGTTTTCATAGAATCATTGTTATATGGCAAAATATCTATGTAATAACCAAAAAAAGATAAGTGGAAGTTACAATTGATGCTAAACAATATACTATACTTTGAAAAATTTGGAGTTTACTCTATCCACGACCTGCGAAATCTACCTTCTTCTGCGCACTGTTGCAGCTCAGTAAGTTGACCACAGGTACTGACATTCATGAATCATTAATTGGAAGCTTGCAATGCTGTGATTCATCCATCAATAGTGGTTTCCACAATTTCGTATCAACCATACTTTTGCCCTATCCACCCCGGGAGGTTGGGGGGAGGGGTGTGTTGGAACATAATGACCACTCCTACCAGACGTTTTTTAAGTATCTTTTTAACGACTATAGCGAGAGATTCGAACTTTGTGAATTTTCCTAGAATGTATCTAGGAGTATTTCCTGCAAAAAATATTTAAAGTTTCGCCTGCAATGCGTAGTAACGTAATTTAAGATGCCAGAGAAGCTCTTTTGAGCCAAAATGGCCGAAAAGAATGCTAAGAAATAGATCTTGGAACATCATACCATTATAGTTATGGAAAAAATGTCAGAAAACTCTCTTTTATCACAACTTTTGAAAATTTGTGCAAGGATCTGACGTATTAGATGACGTCAGCAGAAACTATGTGCTGTCATCTATGAAATAATTGCGCCAAATTATTTTTATAAGGACATTCTTTGTACCTGCCAAGTTTCATTAATAGAGATTAACCCTATTTGCACTGGGAGGGGGCCGCGTTGTGACCCCCTCCTCCATTTGAGAATGCCACTGCTAAACTACTAAACCGAATGGTATGAAACTTTGGGGGTATTCATCGAATTTTTCTACGGTTGTTTTAGTGCGAGAAATAATTTCTGACATGCAACCTCTCGGATGTGGCAGGTGTTGTCCTGAATGCTATTGGGTGAAAATTTAGAGTGTGACGTCATTAAAAGGGCGATTTTCAGAAATGTAGTGGCTTAAATGTACATAAATAGTTGACCAATAGCTTTTAGGGAGGTTCTGTGCCTATTTCAAGCATCACTTTTCCTGACGTCATAAGTAGGATCTACGTACTAAACCAATCGATTTCTATTTGTGGTGGTAACGAATGATGACGTCATCGTCGTCACCTGCAGTTTTTGGAGTCAAACTTAAACCGTTCAGTCTCGTACATTTATACCTTTTATCATGCAAAGTTTCATGGTTCCATCTTCTTCCAAACCATATCAAGGAGCCCCCAAAAGCCCTGTGCAAATAGAGTCAAGCTGTTCTGAACTTATGGTGGGGGCTCATAATGCCCTTCTCCCCGGACCACCACCGCAGAAATGACTCCGGTATGAATAGTGTTACATGATTTTTACCAAATCCTCATTACAAAATTTCTAAAAACGTAAAAATGACAAAAGAATGAGCACAGGAACGTTGCGACTTTTAAGCCTACAGTAGATCAGGATGACGGGTGGATTACGACTACAGCAGATCAGGATGACGGGTGGATTACGACTACAGTATATGAGGGTGACGGGTGTATTACGACGCTCCTGGTAGTTTTTTGCAGTAAAGGCTTTCTTGCGGAAGAACTTCCACGAATGTTGCTGACTTTCACAAAGTTTATCTGGAAAAATCTTAAAACAAACAGCAAAGTTCTGGAAGGACTCGTGATTCAAAAAACAATTGTAGAAAAAGCAGAAAAAATAGGGTTTTGTTTAAGGTGGATGCTTAAGAAAATCTACCAAGTTTCATCCTACTAAGTTTCATGTCTCTACAAACCCGGACAAAGTATTTGGCACAAAAGGCTTTGTTCAGTCAAAATCAAAAATACGCTTTTACGAAGTTTGCTTGTGGAAGCACATTGAATTGCAAATATTTCGAGAAATTTTTTTGCAGGTGTTTAGCAACTTCTGTTTACCGGCTCCGTGCAGTTTCTAGCAATTTGCGCCAGTAGACCGAACTCCACGCCCTTGGTTCCCTAAATTACCTGAAAAAATAAAAAATCTCAGATCAAACCATAAAACAAGCCCTAATACACCCTGCATATACCCTAAAAATGCCAAAACATGACTTTTCACAAGTCAGAAATAGTATGGCTCTTGTCCATCCATTTTCATTTACTCATGGTACAGGACATGGCAAAAACGCGTATGTGTGCCAATAAATTTTGACCAACCTTATAGCTCATGGCTCTTCCAGAGATCTTAGGGGTAGTTGTGGTTGGGATTAACTCACCCCCCCCCCCCCTTCATTCACTTACACTTTCCATCATCCAAAAGACGATATATTGTAGGGCTACTCTTATTGTATAAGACAGATTCAGGGAGAATTTCAGTCAGAGTACAAATGACGTTGTAGTTTGCGCTGTAGGTTTATGTACCAGAAACGGAGCGCATGTTAACTACTTCCTTGTTTACAATTGCTTGGGTGTCTTGCTTTGGCACAGGTCCTTAAACGTGCATAGTCTATAGCTCAGCACACAATTCTCAGATAGCAAAACAAACTTGTGTTGGATTTGTAATTCGGATAGTCAGTGCAAACAAGTTGTTGAAGAGAGGGACGTGATAATATGTGAATTCTCGAATGCAAACATGCTAAGGGCGAGGAAAACCCTGATGATTTGAGCAACTGTCAGTTAATCCAGAAAATGTAAAGACAGGAACAGCACAAACTTCGATAATATCTTTAGAAACAAACGGAACACTCTGAATTTCATATTTTGCTTTTTATTTTAGCAAAACGATTTCAATCAGTACCCTGGCCATCATCAGTGCTAATGTAGGACATGATTTTCAACCATATTAAATACTGCTGTAACAATCACAACTAATCACACAATCAAACTATCAATCTGACAATAGACAAAGAGGCTTGGACTTCATTACCTATACAAAAACTCTACTGAACGAATTAACTAAATTGACATAGCAACAGAATAATTGACCACGCATGTAAGTGGTCAATTACCTTCAAATAAAGATCCTTTCGTTCCAGGAAAGGATCTGCCAGGGCTGTTTCTAGGGTGTTGTTATGGTCTCTGCTTTGCTTTGAGGTGAGTTTTTGTTTCCTCTACAACAGAAACTGAAGAGTCTTATGGGTTGAAAAGACGAATGACAATGCATTTTACCATATGGGAAGTGTTTGTGAAAGCTTTCATTGCCTGGTTGGTGATCTGATGTGGCAGCAGCACCTATGTAAAAGGGCTGCCCTGCAGCTGCCTATGTAGGGGTGACAAGCACATAGGGCAGACACATCATAGTTTTTACCCCCCCGAGGGGGGAGGGGTGACATGTTTTTTAAAAATTCCAGAAGGGGGGGTTAGCAAAATTCTGTTTTTGAGGGGGGTTCAGCCAAAAAGGGGACAGAAATTAGAGGGGGGCGGTTACCAAATTTTAGTAGCAACTGTAGGATTTGTGTTCGAAATATCGATGAAATATCT
>JAOBRC010673452.1:0-10582 GCA_027575255.1 Scolionema suvaense | reverse complement strand
TTTCTTTGGCACAGTAATTATGCATGACGTGGGTTATGACCAACGAAATTAGTGAATATTTGTAATTGAACTGTGGCTGATATAAGGACAGCTGAACATGTTTGATTACACTTCTTTTGTCAGATCCCAGATATGTTCAATAAACCATCTCCAGACTTCTTTCAACTGCTTGGTTACTATGGTCAGGCGTGTCCCTAGTGATGGTCATAAGTGATGTCATAGCTTAATGTGAATCCAGCATGGAGGGGTGCATAAATTATCCAAACTTTGAAGCAAGTTTTTAGGACAACCGCTGAAGCTTTTCACCTCAAACAAAAACAAAACTTCATCATTTTTCATATTCTATCCATGAGCTGAATATCATTTTTGACCGTTGTATTGCTTTAACTGGTACCTCAGCTTTGATGTTGTCTCATTGTACTGCACTATTAAAGATTGTTTTTTTGGCCAAATAAATCATGTGTTAGGAGCTCTGAGTGAATAGCATTTTTCAAAAGCTCTGCAGTCCATTACTTTCTTCAAGTTTCAGGTTTGCTTTTCTTCTAAATATTATACATTGTTTGCTGTAAGCCGATGTTTGTGTTTTTGTGGTTGGCATATTTTCATAGAACAATTTTGATATTTGCTGTAGGTGTTGATGTATTTGTCTGGTGGTACTCAATTCAGTCTGAGTTTAGCTCTATCTAAAGATACTGCAAGCAGTGCTGCTTCAGTTCTGATTAGTGACAAGTTATGGGCAATGGACCTGCTTATTCTCGAATTGGAGTTCACTCCCCCAGTTGCAGGTTGGTGCATTGTTTTTGAAAATTTTGGATTCGCATTACTTGATATCTCAATAATTTTGGATAGGTTGCTAACTGGACTTCTCCAGGTGTTGGTGTGTACATCTGAGATGCCTTGATAGGTTTGGTTGTGCATTTTTTTGCTGTAGGGATGGAATTTTTGTACATAGAGTTACATATGTTGGCAGTTGGGTAACTCTCACAGAAAAACCTGAATTGTAGTTCAAGATGATGTATTCTGGTTTTTGGTTTTGTTGGAGACATCGAACTTTGTTTTTTGTATTGCTTCTTGTGCTTTTGTTAAGGTTCGATAGTTGCTAAAAAATGGCGATTGTCCCAATTTAGTATAGCGATTACCTTTTTGAACAACATACATTTCACTGACCAATACCTCTATGTCATAATGAACTCTAAAAATATTCGAGCATTCTCATTTTTGCATTTAAAACACATAGCTGATCTAGGTACGATTGATAAAAGACCAATCTTGCACAAAGTGGTATTCTGCGCGACTATGCGTTTTATTTCTAAAGGCAAATGCACTAGATATTCATAGGTTCCAAAGGTTTTACTACTGCTAAAGAGTTACGTTTTGGCACAAATCATCTATGATTATTTAAAGGAATGTAAGATTGGTGGGGCTGATTCTGTAGTCAGTTAGGTCAAAGTTGCTTGAAGTTGTTGATAATGACTAGTTGGTCATTCAAAAAACATTGTCTTTCTGGTGATCCATCCAAGGGAATGTTTTTATTTGCTTACCCGGCGAAGTATATTTGTCAGCACTACTCATGTGGTATATTTCGGGTCTTCAAACAGCCAGTAAATCAGTCAGCACGTGTTATGGTAGCTATGTATGTGGATGATATCGGCACCTTGGTCAGGATTTTGCCCTTGAAACATGGTGCAGTTAATAGACCTGGCTGCCTAATCTCTGGCAAGAAGAGAGCTATTATGTTTATGTACCTGTTGTGTTTATGTACAGTACCTACTCTTATAGAATGGCTATGACAGATATGCTGTTGGCAAGCTTTGTTTTGTGTATGAGTTGTGTAGATGACATTTTGAGATCATGATCATTGACAGTTCTTGCTTTCTGTTTTTTTTTTTGTTTCTGCTTCAGAACTCATTCAAATAATTTTTTCTATCATCATCTGTCCACATCTCTTATTTCTATGCGTTACTCCACAATATGAGAAAGTTTGATGGCTGTTGCTCTGTAGAACAACACTAAAATGAAGTGGTCAATCACTGTAATTATTGCAGGTCAGATAATTCGTTTACTGGTTTGTGGTGATCATCCTGCTACTCCTTTTTCTTGACAATCGTCTAGGTTCAACCTCCGTTGAAATCGCCATTTACCTTTTGCGCAGATCAATAATATTGATGATAATTTACCTTCAACATAACTTTTTCTAGTCATCACAGTTTTCATCAAACGTCTCTCCTTCTGGCAATTGTAGCTCCGTCTGATCAGTCCTAGCTTTTCCTCTGAATTCACCCCAAGTTAATGCTAGTTCAAATCTTGGTATTCTCTCGTTTTTGTAGACATTTTCCAGTTCCTCGGCTGAAAGTTGTCTCAGCCACACGAAAGCTTCTCGTATCTGTCCACGGAAAGCGTATTGGGTACTTACTATCTCACACTTCGAACTATCAAGCTCTGGTAGATTGCCGATAGTAACTGTCATATTCGATTCGGGAACTGGTGTATACAACACTGTTTCTTCTGCTAGTACTGTGCTGTTTACTGTTATAACTTGTGTACCTTCTGCAGCATTCCAGAGGACACAAATGTGGTTCCATACGAAATGGTCCACTTGTACTGTTGTGTACGCATGGCCAAAATAAATATCCAGTTTCCTCATGTTTTGAACATAAATGCCCACCGTTTCGCAATGATCCCGGGTTGGGTTGTAGGAGATTACTAGTGCTGCTCCTTCAGTGTTAGGTTTCAGCCATAGACATGCTGTGCAGGATTCGTGTGCTTTGACAGGCACAGTTACTTGTGGTACGTTTTGTGACAAGTAGTCCATGCAGATGCCAAAATCTGACAAGGGAAAATATAGGAAAATTAACCCGGGCATCTTCGGGGTACATCCTTTTTAAATGCCACCTCACTGATAACTTTAATAGTATGATGGTGCATCACTCATCAAATTCAGAAGGAATACAGAAGAAAATCTATAGTTACATAGCACTATTTTAGGATTAGATATATACCTGGTGCTATCCGTTGCTTGATACTGGTGATCGTTGAGTGTGATATACAGTGCTAGTGAGCAATGATATTTTGAACCCTATTGGAAGTTTTCCTGGTTAATGCTTGTAAGTTTTAGGTACCAGATAATGATCCTTCTTGAATGTTCGACTTTGCTGGATAATTTTTGTTTGATTGGAACTGTACGAAGTGGCAAAGTACCTTGTAGTGAGCAGACTAGGTATAACAAGACAGGAGAAAGGAATTCTGTATGAAAAATTACTTGACAATCACAAGACTATAAAATTAATCTGAATAGAGATGAAGTATGTGGAGCCACTTGATCATGCCAGAAAGCCCTTGGCCAACAGAATGAACGGCATTTGCTAGTGTATGAATATATTTTCACTTATAGCTTTTTCAGCTCAGTTAGTGTTTCCCACCCAGACTTGAAAAGAGAGTTACATATTTTCCAGTTGTCAAGAAATGAGAGGCTTGAAGGCTGAATATTTTTTTTATAAGGTTAAGCTTATTTGCAGTAAAATCTATTTGTGAAAATGTTTGTTCTTGTTAATCATTGTGCCAGTTTTTTGACGCCCACATACATTGTGATATTTAGATTATTGTGGCTTGTAAGAGTACTTATCAGTCATAAGAAAAAGTGAATGTGAAAAGCTCCATCAAGCGATCAGCTGTTACGTACCATGTTTGCAGATATGCCCATCACCAATAAATCCAGCCTTGCATTCACATGTATAGGAACCATCAGTATCGCTGCATTTGCCTCCAAAGTTGTGACAATTATGTGTACCTGACTCGCATTCATCAATGTTAACGCACGAAGCACCGTCATTAGTGTATCCTGTGGCGCATTCACCAACTGTTATTATACCAGGCTCTTCTCCAGATGCTCCTGGTTCCTCTTTTTCATCTGTTTGAGTGGTGGCAGCTATTTAGAAAGGAGCAAGATGTAGAACCTTAGGATTTATGAAGTTACATATTGCACATACTAACATAGGCTTCATAACTTTACTAGCAAAATTAAGCACGATTGGATACTGTGATGAAATTCCTGAGTTATTTAATGTGTGTGTATTACTGTATCTTCCTATATTAAGTATTGAAGTCCTCCCTCCACTCCTTAACTTTTGGTGGTCTTATTAGTTCACCAAATTTTGAATCTTTTGGCCCAATTACTTTCTGTACAGAAAGTCGTGAACAGAAGTTTCTCATTTCAGTTTTCTGGGTTGGGCATTTAAACATAGAACTATGTCACTATTAGCGTGGTACATTGCTCACGAGCAACCTCCCTGCTGTAGTGGATTTATTGGGTTGTTTGTATCCTGTATTAAATTATTACCAGATTCTCTGCATATAGTCTTGACGGAAATTCGGAATTTGAATGAGAGTCTAGCGTATAAAATGAACCTGAATGAGATGTTTACCTTACCTACACGATGAAAAATTTCCATGCCAGCACTCATGTGTGTCTGCAAGCTCTCTATATCAGGTGCGAAACTGCATCCTTTGCTCAGGGATTTCTCTTTTATGATAGCTAAATACTTGCACTCCTTTTTCAATTCGCATCTCAGGGCGCATGCTGTACTACTGCTTTCCAAAACGACCCAAGCTTCTTTTGTAGCAGTGTGATCAATCCCATCATATGATATTGATTTGGAAGGTACTGTAAATAAAGCTCCGTTTACACGGCTTGCTTCTACTGCTGCAATCACCATTGAAAAGATTGATGCATGGAGCAGCAGTCTCATCTTGAGAGCTACCCATAGGTATAACGCCATGCTTGATGATCCGTTTGATTTCTTGTTTGGAATATTCTAGATTGATCGTCTGATACTTTGCTTGGATCAGAGGATAGCTGTCTAGTTGGTGGTCTACTGGATTTTCTCCTTTTTTGTCCTCAAGATTATGTAGCAAAACAGGAATTATTGTGGATAAAGGCACACATTGAATATTCAAATTTGATGAGTTTGAAACTTTTATGATGGTATTCATAATTGCTTTCTCATGTTGGAAACCCATTCATACTATCTTCATGCAAACCCCTATGAGGTTTTTTTCAAAACATTAAAAGAAAAAAACTTTGAACCTCTGCCACAGGTGTAGTTTTTCCATAATGTTAATACTATGTATTACTTCTTAATACATTAGCCAGGAAGATTTTAACAGCCCATCTTAAATGGATTTTTTATCATTAATATTGATACTGGATTGTTGCATTTGCAGTGAAAGAGAAATTACTTGTTTTCCTCCATGCAATCTATGACTTTACTCTGTGCTTAATTCAATGCAATCTATGACTTCACTCTGTGCTTAATTCAATGCAATCTATGACTTTACTCTGTGCTTAATTCAATGCAATCTATGACTTTACTCTGTGCTTAATGCGATGCAATTTATGACTTTACTCTGTGCTTAATTCAATGCAATCTATGACTTTACTCTGTGCTTAATTCGATGCAATCTATGACTTTACTCTGTGCTTAATTCGATGCAATCTATGACTTTTATACTCTGTGCTTAATTCGATGCTTTCCGTTCTCTGTGATCATCTATTGTTCAAAAATTTTCTGAAGCCCTTAAGTGATATTTTTAGGAAAAAAAGTTTAGCAGCAGCTAAGTGACGTCCTCAATGTGGTCCAAACATAAATGCATAGAAAAAAATAGGGCCAATAATATAGTGCAAAAGAAGAACGTTTTTTATGAAAGCCTTTTTTGATACAAACTTGCAACCAATTGACACTGGAACAGAGAACGAAAACACATCCATCATTAAAATCTAGACAAGCCTCTATAGTCAACAAGTAACGGGTAAGCAACAATCGAACTTGGCCAAGACAAAAACTTAAGCAGCATCAAAGCTCAGAGAAAATGTTGCATTGCTTCTAAAAAAGGATCTGCTGTAGTAACTGACTGACAGTACATACTCTAATGTCATCCTGGTCCTGAAACATAATCTTCCACATCGTTTTCTCAGCTACACTCGATCAGAGATGAAAATTCCCAGTCACTTTTCTGCAAAAAATCGTATGATGCATGTATTTGGCAGAACAGATCACTACTTTGCCCTTGTTTTTGCTCACCATCTTGCTGCTTATCTCAAGATTTTTAGTCCTTGTCTGGTCAGTTAGGTCTATACCTAGAAATTTGCACCCAAATCTAAATGGAAAGTTGCATTATGGCAGGTCGAAGCCACTTTTGCGTAATATTGGAACAGAAACATTGCATTGGTTAATGTCTTCTAGAAGAACAAAGTGAACAGGTATCATTTCACGCAATAATTTTGGATTGTAATGTGGTACTGCTTTATGGGTAAAACACAATTTTAATCCTGAGAGCAAGGCATTTTAGGTTGCTCTTTCTGGCAGCTATAACCTAAGGGAGACATGCCTTTTTTTCCAGGGAAATTTAATTGATTGTACATATGCCATCATCTGCTTTTTCCATCAAATTGGTGCAATTTTAAGAAAGAGTATTGATTTCATTTATCGCCCAATCGTATATGACTAGAGGCTAGATTAGAAGCATTATAAAACAGATGTGGAATTACGCTGTAAATTATATAAAGTAGTATTTGAACCCCACTGAAGTCCGTAGCTTATGTTCTTAGCACCACCACATATGGAGCTAAATTAATTTTTAGAACAGGATCTTCGAGCAGCATAAGCTTCTCTATGTGGAACATTTCAGATACTGTGTGCTCTTCTAGTTTGCTTTCCACTATAACATTGTATATCATCATTGATATAATAATCCTCTTTATCTCTAACATGTAGTAGGTCATTAATTCCAACACATTCACTTGCATTCGCTTACAGTCAGAGATTGACTCCTCTTCAATAGATGATCTCGTGAAATAATGAGCTGAACCTAGGTACCACTAGCGTAGGGGTCATCAACAATTAATGTTGGGCCTCCTTAGCGGATTTTTGGCCGTTAAATCTCAAGCACCCTCCTACCCTGGAGCTTAGCCGACATTAGTATACATATATAACTTTGGGTAAAGCCCTATTGGCAGCTTCTCACGATTCCAAAACGAAACTGAAGCTGTTCGGTAGTAGTTGGTGGAGGAAAGGAGAACAAAAGCCAATGAGGCAAAAGATTTACAGGTGATTCTATTACTGGGCCACAAATAGAATTTTAGGCTGATTTCCATAAATTTAGCAGCTGGTCTTTGACCCCCCTCCACCACTTTGCAGACATAATCCACTAAGAAGGCCGGGAATGAATTGCTGATTGTCCCTTAGTGGTTCGAGCGAATTGACTCGACAACACAGGTCACGGTTTTGAGTTTGTGGCCAAAATTCATGCGTAATATAGCTTGGTTCCAGAGATATTCAAATTTGGGATAACCTATTACCTAGTTGTGCAATTTCCCTATTGGGAGTTATAATGGGAAAATATCCTTTAGAAGTACCTACCTATGTTGTACGAAAACCATTATTTTGAAGTTACGAACATTGTTTTCTTCAAAGTACTATGCTATGCTTTCCAACAATGGCTGAGCCAACTTCTGGGTTTTTGTGTTCAGATTTATCTGCGAGACAAATTTGGCTGAATTGTTTGGACGTTTTTGCTGATTTTTTGGAAAAAGTGCTGACATCAGCAAAAACTGTCCTGAATTGGCAGTTCGAATGAATGGTTTTTAGAAACTACTCATTGCTGGCTATGTCCATGCTTCGGTGTCCTAGATATATTCATTTGCCGTTTTGGGAGCGGGGACAGGCATTCAACATACATAAAAAAGCCCAGGCAGAAAAGGGTTAATTCCTAGTTACATAGAACATAGCTTCAATCGTCTGAGATTCTGCATGAATACTGATGGTATTAGTACGGCTGAATTTTGTTCTCATAATTATTTTGTTTGCTCTTTGCTTTTTCTTTCTTGTTTCGAATTGTCTTGTATTGTTTTGTCGTCTGTCATTTCTTGTTCCGATTTGTATTGTTTTTGGTGTACAAACACCGCCTTTATAAGATAGTGACCATCTGGGTTCGGTCGAGGGTTGGGTCGCCGCAAAGCATGCTTAATACCACAGCCGGAGTCTCAAGTGCTGGCACCCAGATGGTTCCTGGTTGTGTGCATTGTTTGTTTCTGATGTTGGTTTTTCGTGTCGTGGTCTTGCTATACTTTTCTTTTTGGGGGAAGATCAACCTGGAACCAGATGCTTCCATTCCCTGCATAGGGGCCTATAGCCTGATCCTGTGTGGGAAAGGAACATCTGGCGACGTTAGGCAAGTTCTTTGATCGGCGCCTTCCAAAAAATATTTCTCTTCCTTTTTGTGTCTGTTTCAGGTGAGTACCAACTCCTATTTTCAGCTTCCAATGCTGTGGATCAAAATGGTGTTGCAACCATTATTGTGACATCACTTACTGAGCTGTGCGATGGATTGCCTGCAGCCAATGTATCTGATGCTGTTGATGCGATTTCTAGATTTGACTTGCAGGTAAGTGAATTTTCTGTACTTGTGGCATTGGCCGAATAGATCTCTCCTCAAGGTATTCCAAGTTGTAGGTAATGAAATAGGTTGTCTATACTGAGCACTGATTCATAGTAGCTTTCACTTGCAGATAGTAGATAGGGTCTCTAACTTGTCAATGGCATGATCGAACAGTGGTTTTATTGAAGAAACTTCATCGAAGTTCATGTCATTGCTGGATAGTTTTCAAAAAACGAATGAGTTTGCTCGAATTATCCCAGTGAATTTTGACTTAGCATGGAAAGTTTGTTTGCGCTGTTCTGAATAAGATTTGTTGATGTTAGATCTGGTGTTCTTGATTGCTTGTTTTATGTTCATTGACATAACGTTCTGAATAGAGGTGTGAAAGGTTGGAGAAATGCTATAAATTATGCAGCTCCCTATATAATGTATTCTGGTCATTGATTCACCTTAATATTTATAAGAAGCTTGTGATGCATGATAATATTCTACTCGGGTCAATATTCCTGTTCCTTTCAGCGATCTGTGGTATTCGATGGAACTACACACAGATTCGCAACTGTCCAAGTCAATTGGTTTTACGAAGCACCATTCAGAGCTGATCTTCTGTGTAACATGTCGTTTGTCAGAAACTCATCTGAGTTTGTTGTTGCACCGTATCCTGAATGGGGAGCTAGGTTCTGTTCCTTATTGGCAGAGAAAAAACACAAATTTACATTCAAAAGATTCCGATTGGTTATTCCTCATGAAGAGATTATTGGAGCGGTGAATTGTACACATGCTAATTCTACTGGACCAATGACAGCTGAGTTTATGATCCCAGCTCTTGAAGTAAGTGTGTGTTTTGACTTTTACTTAGCATAGTTGGATGTTTACCACATGCTTGGGTTTCTTTGCAAAGGAATTAAAGACTTATGTTTTCAATTCTGTATTCTGTCAAGTGGCTTTTTAGATAGTTTGCCTTTTACTGGAAAGAATTTCAGAGTAAAATCTGCTCATAATGCGACAAAGTGTGCAAGTGAAAGAAAGTGATGAAGCCATATTTGCATTTTCCTTTTAACTGGTTACTTTTCGTTCCTTCTGGGGTTCATTTTTTATGGTCTGTGAAAGTTGTAAGAAAGATCGTCGCTCTTATGTATTTTTGTAAGAATTTTTTGAAATCCATTTGTCTGATCCAGAAAGGCCTTATCTCTCACTTTCCCTAGTCAGGGATTGCCAGAAAACGATGTGGGACTATTTTGTATTTGCTTGAAGGTCTGAGTACTGCTAAACAGAGAACGGCTCGATGTGGCGGGCACGTACATTAATGCAGTGTTTGTTGACGATGCATAGTTCACTGGGAGTATCACATTTCATTTCTGGTGTTATTCTACTATTTTCCCATCAAACTGTAACATATTACACTAATTGCATCTCTCAATAATATTCATTACATCGAAGGAGTTCTTTTCACAACCCCTTGATTTTATCAGCTCTGGTGGGTGTTAGCCAGTGTTGAAACAGCCAGTTTGAGGTCCTTTGGAATTATGTGGAAAACTTTGTAAATTTTGACTTACTAGTGAATTTTGCTAACCCCACAGATGGAATGCTGAGTTGTGACAACTTCTTGTTCTTTGAGCAAAGGTGGTTGGTTGATCGTCGAAAATCACACAGCCTACTCAAATTTCATATCTCTGTGCACCCTGGACTTACTTTCTTTTCTAATTTTAGGCTTTTGTGCTCTGCGTTCTGCGTGAGCTTTTTTTTAATCTATTGTCAATGCCTAGGATGTGTGGGTAAAAACTCACCCCACCCTGAAATGAGAGTGAAGATGAGTTAAGAGTCTACCGATTTGAATGGATGTAGCCTCCAGCATGAGGCGTGAACTTGTTTCTCTGAAAGTAGACTGGCCTTTGACCTGCCTCTATTTGTAATCCCATAAATACTAGTTTCTACCCATCCTAGCTAATATAAGGTTATTATTCTATGGTACCATCTCTGGGAAAAGTGGCTCAAGGGCTTACATGAAGTTTTTTATGACAACCCGTACGGAAATTTCAAGCCTAAAACTAGCTGAAAACTAGCCATCACTGTAGCCAGAATCATAACGGAACTTAAGCTTAAAATTAGCGTTCAAATATGCTAATGAGGTAAGCAGTAACATTGACCT
>JAOBRC010673341.1:0-10583 GCA_027575255.1 Scolionema suvaense | reverse complement strand
ATGTAAATAGTAAGTGGTCTCCACTTAATTCTCGTGGTGTTTTCACACCTCATGTATATAGCTTGTTTGTACTGGATAGTACTTTTCAGTTGAAAATGGCTATTGAGTAGTCGAAACATGTCCTGGAACTTAAAAAAGGGTTTTTTTCTGTTGAAAATATTAAGCAATTTTGTGCTATTGCGTTCATTTAAAATAGCAATCCCTATGTATAAGTATCTTGAGAAAACTTCCTAGCAAGAATTGCTCCAGAAATGTGTGCTCCAGAAAAGTATGTTCAAACCATGTACTCAAAACACATAATAACGTGTTCAAATGATCTGTAAAGGAGGCAAGCGGGGTCTCTGTATTAATCAGGTATCAGAAAGTTCAAATATTTTCTTCGCAATAAATCATTGGCGACAACTACGGCAAATTAGCATGTACAGTTTTTTATTTGTTCAACTGATAGCTTTGAATGAGAAATGATGCACTGAAAAAAACAGTCCTACTATCAGGCTATTCGATACACCGTAGTACACATTCATATACGAGAAGAGACAATAAACAGCAGTCACAAGTTGATCGAAAGCAAATACAACTAATTTTTCGACCATTAATCAATACCAATTTGCTCGAACTCATTATTTCTCTATATGTGCATGTCAATAACCTCCTCTACTTCTTTCGTTGATGCTCATTTGCTAAATTACTTCCACGCAATTTCTCTGCAAATCAGTGATTCGCAAAAATAAATCCACACAAAACGCCCCAAATATTGGACTCGCAAAAATTTAGTAGCTCAGTTAGTTTCTCTTAACCCTGACATATAGAAATTGGCAGAATATTTCAGACCTTATGAACCTTATTTCATCAGAGTATGCAGTTCCAAAAATACCGCATGACTCAGAGTTTGCTATCATAACATCTCAGTATAGCCATAAAATGACCACAAAAAAGGAAAAAATGTGTCTTGACCTCCAGGCTCTCCACCATTAAAAACAAGCGTTCTTCCCTACTTGCAGGTTTCCACCACTTAGTCAGGTAGGTATCAGATCTTTTAGATCTAGCAGTCATGTCATCTAAATCTTATCGCAGCTGCTAAGTCTACCAGCCCATTGTCTATCATTCAAAATTTCCCAGCTTGACTCATCACAGGTAGAACTTTATATTACTGAATGCTACCAACAACCAGATACAATAAGGTCAGCTTGGTGTTGAACTGACTCAACTAGATTGGTTAGATCATTCAGTTGGTAAACATACTGTATATAACATAAATAACATATCTACATTCAAGTTGATGACAAGCAGGCAATACGCATGAATGATAAAAAGTAACTTGTCCTACTCTTGAGTTCCGAATAGACAGACAAAGACACTTATGAAGTTTAGAGAAAAAATCCAACCCCAAGACATGTTCATTCCAGCGACCCCTTTTATAAACTTGAAACACTTTCTATGCATCCCTTTTAATAGGGCTGCCTTTCTCAGAAAATCTTCAGCATTGAACCGTATTGAAAGCGAACATAAACTACAGAAAACAGTTTTTGTTGATATTAATGTTGTATTCTTTTGAAACTTCTTGGGTTTGTTTTAGTAAACGTTTACCTGAACTTTTGACCTTTTATGCTTCAACAAAGACCCTTATGAAAATTACTGTTAAAACGGGGGAGCGTATCAAGTGTTGAAAAAGATTCCAACCACCCCGTTTATTTACTTCGATTAAAAATCCGCCCAACCCACTTTTTCCACCCACCCCTCTTATTTTTCATTAGGTAATTTTCCACCCACATCATTTATTCCAGCCACCCTGTCTATCCGGAACTGGAGAGTACATAAGATCGAGAAGATCGCACATCTTACTTCACAAGTACACACATATAGTTGTCAGTGATTTCACTCACCATTAAAGAGCGTGCAGAAAACTCTTTATCAGCTATAGCTTGTGGCAGCCACGTCTTGCAACCCTTTCGCAGCATAATGATATGCCGTCTGCAATAAAATTAATTCACAAGTCTCCTAGTCCAGCATCATAATTCAACCAACAGGCACATCCTTAGATAAGTTACAGCCTGACTTTCAGTTATTAATGCAAATTTTTTCTCGAATACGAGCAAATCAAATCAAACCAGAACCAAATATCAAATTTTGCAGAGGGAAAAAAAAGGTACAACCATGGGGAACTTTAGAGCACATCAGAGGCTAAGATAAGTTGGTATGCATGATCTTCAGATTTTGGGCTATAGCTCACCTTACTCCATACTTATTTATGTGTTATCGCTTACCCTGCTCCATAGCTTTTATCCTTACTTTAAGGTCAGAAACTTTCATGGGAAGAAACTTTTGCAATTTCCCGATTTTCGGCTCAATTCGCAGAAGTTTTTCCGCAAAATATTTCAAATGACCCACTCCGCGAGCGTTTTTCCCTCAAAAATTTTTAAGAGACTCATTCGCGAAAGTTTTTCCAGTAAAATATTCAGAATTTTTAAAATTTTACTAAAAACTACAGTAAGTATCGCGAGTAATGCAAATGCTAGTAATGAAAGTGCGTAACCGCTGCAACTTTAGTAAGAAGTACTATAAAATCAGTTTTCTTCGTCATCTTCAATATCTTTCTCGCAAAAGCTTTTTCCCGTGAAAATTTTGAAAAAGACCTATTCGTGAAACATTTTTCACTCGAAAATGCTAACTAAGGCCAATTCGCAAAAGTTTTTTACCGCGAAATGAAAAACTTTCATGGCTTGGCTGATCTGCGAAAGTTTCTGACTTTAAAATACTCTACATAAACTTCCTTGTACGTAGAACAGACTTTAAAAATTAACGCACAACATAACTTACAAGAAGCACCAACAAACTTCAATTTGTTTAATGTTTTTCTGAGAGTCCAGTTAAGATTTGATGAAGGAATTAAATAAACAAACCAAAGCTTAAAATTCACCACTTTAACATCTCCAAAAATCTTATTTAGCACAACGTTCTTTCTTGTGATTCAGTTAAAGTACTATCTCTTCAGTTAAAATCAATGAAGACTTCAAACCGACAGTTCGAATGAAAACAAAATCAGACTAATAGAAAGAAAAAAGACCCTTTACCTGTACCACACCAGAATATTACATGAAGTGAATATTACACAGCACACTGTACCAGCAACAGCTGTGTACCAGGAATCTGATAACAAAGAGGTGGAGAAAACGGTAAGACCATCATAAAGGAAAATATTTTTGTGAGAAGGAACTTCTCTGAATTATGTCAAAAATTTCATCTGGAAAATTGCATCATATTCTTGAAAATTTATCAAAATAAATCAAAAATAAGCAATTTGCAAAAAGAAAACAAACAAGCATTCTATAAAAATACACAATGAAGTGTTTTGGTAAATAACAACTATATGTCCTTGTTTTGAACCACAATTCATGGTTTGGAAACAATCGACTTTGAATATTTCTTCCGCGAAACTTTCAATCTTAGTTTAATTCGCACAAATTGCTTCCGTAATACCCATAAAAAACCCTTGAAAATTTCATCTGTGAAAAACAATTTTCGAAAGCATAATGTGTAATGGAAGCAGTAGACAACCTGCCCTGGGCAAATGCTATAAACAAATAATGACACTAACTTTTCGAGGGAAAGAACTTTTAGAAAGAGTAAAGTCAAATGGCTAACTGTTTTGGTAAACATTATTTAACACTTCAAGAACGCTTAACGATAAAAACTGGTGCTGACTGGCATAGAGAAAACACAATGACCAGATGTCTTAAAACAGGCTTCATGTGCAAACCTCAAGTTTCCTAATTGGTAGATTTACACCTGCAAACAAGAAGATTCGAAAATCCTGATCAGGCTGACCTAAGCTTCACACCTAGTGCTTTCATTAAATTTTTCAACACTTAACCCTAGCTACCCCGGGCTTTTTCCGAAGCTTGAAACCTGGGAGGGGCACATAGTGGTCCTCCCCCCAAAAAAAATTATTCCCTCGAAATGTTTTGCTTAGCATGGACCGCGAAAATTAATTCCCACGAAACGTCAGAGAAATTTGACCGCGAAAAATAATTCCCGGGAAAATTTAGTTGTAGTTTGCATAAATGAAACTGAAAACAGAACTTTGAAAAAAACTGAAAACAGAACTTAGTACTTCAAATCATTACAGGAAGTACCTCTGGACAGTAATAACTACACATGGCAGCTGCCATGTGATGAAGATTCTCTAATACAAGCATTGATGCTACACCGCTAAAAGATTGAAATGAAAGTTTGGAAAAGAAAGTTCAGAATAACATTCTGGCTTCTGTGAGTTATAGCTTCCATTCAAACCATTTAGATTACTATACACCGAAAACCCGTACAAAGAAGGGCGAGAAGCAGGGCATCAACCAATGACAGTGATGAATATGATAAAAACAAAAAACATTATATCGCACGTTTAGCTATCCAACAGGGATCTTGTAAGTGCATCCAAGAAAAAAGCGACAGGGTATCGCAATTGGAGAGATGCAAACGGTGGATCCTGGAATATTTATATGCCTGGTTTTTGCATGCTATACCACAGTGGTGTGACATAGTGGGTGCTTTGGTGCACGGGGCACAAAAAAACTCTCATCCCGAACAGGCACCCTCTACAATAGAGATATTTTCCCAAATTCCACCTATAACAGATAAATTGGAACACATGCAAATCCTGATTATTTAGTCAAGCTATTGATATTTTAGAGCAGTATGCAACACAAAGATGGAATAAACTATTACAAATTAATATTCAAACATGTTTGTGCAAGTGGGCACCCATATTTTCGGTCGGGCACACATCTGGTAACCAGGTTGCCCGGAGGGCACCTTTTGGAAAATATCATGCTACACCACTGTGCCACTGTCAAACTTACAGCAATTCTAAGTTTATTGGGATGCAGAATGCAAAAGTAAGGTCATTTTAGGCTATTTACGTGCCACATAATTATTTCAAATAGTGTATTTCGTCAAAGATACAGAAATACTTTTTCAGTCTTCAACACAGAGAACACACCCAAAACAATAACTTTTAAGTATTGACATATGTACATTCAGTTAGCTAAAAATGTGACTCACATTCTATGGCATTAACATAAGAAGGTGCATCATCAAGCGGAATGCTAAGCACATCCGCGATAGCTTGCATTGCATCATCATCCAGAGCAGGACGTATGAGATGTTGAAAAATGACGATCCCAATTTGTAAGATGTACAGAACGCACTGGAAATAAACATGAAAATAGAACGTAAGAACATGGACCTTTTTATCTTTCCAAGCTCCTGTTTATAGGAGCATAGGCATGTACCCAACAGTTTTAACCAAGAAAATACTCTTCCTGCAATAATCCCATTTATTCTGCAGTAAAGAGCTTTTAAAACATTCCTTGATTAGCGCCTAAACATGGAATACCCTATTACCTCACACATAGCACACACCCCCCCCCCCCCTCCTGCTAAAGGTGCCTGCACCTACTTTAACGGGATTAAATTTCGCGGTGATTAAAGTTCGCAGTTGAGCCTATCCCCGAAATTCTAAGATTTCGCGAGGACTAAATTTCGCGGATGAGGGGCTTCCTAATTTTTCGCGGGGATTTAATTTCGCAGATCAGGGAAGAAATGAAAATTTTTAAAAAGGGGCAAAACCTTGCAAAAAGAACTTCTCCCAATGAAATTCGAACAAATCATTATCCCCCTTGAAATTCGAATTAGAGAGTGTTAACTGTATTACATAGCAGGAATAATAGGCCCATCATTCAAACGTAGTGAAGTGTTGAAAGAGAAAAATCAAGTGAATTTTTTCGCGTGTTGCATGCCCTCTTGGACAAAAAATAAACCACTCTGAAAATTTAAACATTTCGCGGATTGAAGAAAAAATTGAAATTTTTCGCAGGGATTTGATTTCCCAGATGAGCCTTTTTCAAAATTGCATTGGGACTTAATTTCGCGGATGACACCCCAATCCGCGAAATCCGCGAAATTTAATCCTATGAAAGTATATCTGGGGTCAGGGTGCAAGCACATGCAACCAGCGCTTCCCGTAAACCATCAACATATCGGGAGAAGGGGGGGTCGGGCCCCCTTGAAGTGGTCAAATATACCGTGATGCGCACGCGAAACAATAGAAAATCACACTATTCTTACTAAAAAAGTGCTGATTTAGTGTACATGTGTTATGAACACAAAAAACACAGGAAAGCATAATACTTATGCAAATTTAAATAAATTTATTCAATAAACATCTAAAAACTACCGGCAATATCTGGTAAATTTTGGTAAATTTGGGACAATCATGGGGGGAGGCCAGGTGGGGGCAGGCCACTTGGTGGTGGTGGGGGGGAGCACGGGCCTGTTTTAGGATCATGGGGGGAGGGGGCGCCCCCCTGCCCCCCCCCCCACTTTGGGAAACCCTGACAACCCGTCAAAACGGCCCTGAGTACAATAACAACAACACTCAATGTCTTCTCGCCGTCCTTTTCAGACAAACTTTCATAAGCATTTTCACTGCTATAACAATAGATATTTGCCCTGTTTTCTGATACATACATGATGCTGCAAGGCTATTCCAAGCAAGGTACTTTCCCCTTTGTATACCCTTTCTCCAGCAATTTTACAGGATCTAGCCAGAAAGTGACAAAGAATATGTGACTTTTTAAGTTTTTAAAATAAGCTGATGAATTATCCTTCAATTTTCCACTACAAAATATCCAACAAATTTTTAATTGGCCTTGTTATAGATCCAGCGTCGATATGTGGGGTAATAGGGTGGTCTGTGTAGCAAAAATCAGCCCTGTAAATTAACCCTGTTTAAACAGGAGGGGGGTCAATATGACCCCACCCCCCGTCTCCATTTGTTTGAAATATCTGAAAAAAGATCTATAAGATATGTTTTATACTATATCAGGCATTTTGTTTGGATAGGGCAGCCTATTTGGTCGAGGTACATAGAAAAATTCTGGAAAACCATTTTTTCGACATTTTCGTTTCTATCTTCCATAAAATTTGGCTGAAACATCGAGAGGACTTGATTTAGAACTACATACCATACCTTTTCAGTAAGAACACTTTTATACAGATTGAAAGAGAGGGTATATTTTTCCAGAAATTTAGTAATTTATAATGGAAACAGCAAAGGTGTGGTCACTTTTACACCCTGCCACTACTTTTTTGATGAAGCAGGTATGGTTTCTACGGGTACATACAACGTTAGGAGAAAGGTTTAGCTATTATAGTGCCACATTTGGAGGCGTCATGATGCCCCAGTCAAATTTTAGAAGGGGGTGCGGTTATATTGACCCCATCCCCCATGCGGCCTCGGGCGAAATAGGGGTCTGAAATAGGCTTAAGGAAAAATTACGTCGGTCTGACGGACTGACAGGCTGAGTCAGCGCCACGTCGACAAAATTACTAGAGTTCTGTGAAGCTTGAAGCATTGCACCCCAACGGAGACAACTTGTCTCTTACCTGTAGGGCGTGGTTGATGCAATGGAGTTATTGCACACGCTTCAAAAAACATGTGCATAAACTCTACACTCTACACTCGCTTCATAATTTCTTTCATTCTGTAGGGGAACATATTAATTTGTGAACCCCAAAAACGACTCCAGGACGCAGACTAATGTGCTATTTTATAAAAAGAAAAGTATTACACCTCGTGGTGCCTGTGTAAGGGACATATCAATCGTCTATGCCGTACACTTTGAAAAAGAGCCTTGAAAGCTTCCTCCAATGTGGTACAATTCGTTATTTTACTGTTACACCTGTTTAAGGCTATACTTCACATGTCTTCTTCTACTCTTCTTCAGCATCTAGCCATTTTCACATCCATATTGATTCTGTAGTCTCCGCGTGCCTGAATGGTCAGTAACCACGGATTTCCAAAAATGGGACACTTTTCTATGTAACATCAATCGCTCACAAGCTGCTGGCTTGTACATGTGTGAGTGAAAACTGAGCGGTATGAATCTCTAATGTGGGTCAACCGCAATCTGCAAAAATGTGCCATCATAAACCTTCAGCAAATGCGTCGGCATAGCTGAATGCTGACGCTAACTTACAGGGCTGAAAACTAGAACAGCTTTTACGAGTTGACACTTGATTTAGGATACCCCTCCAACAAACCAGTTTATTTCGTACCAAGAGTAGTGAAAGGTGTAAAGATGCTAAGCTGTTGTTATGTTGAACCAGTAGCCAATGTAGCTTATGTTGCTGTCAACAGTCCCCTGCGATATGCAGATGCAAACTTGAGCTGTGTATGAATGGTAATTGATGCTTTACTACACTACTGTATTATACTTTACTTTACCGATAATTTACTATAACTACACTTGCACTTGAGGCTTTTTGAATACTAAAATAATAGCCTTTTCCATACAAACACTCAAATAGTTACAACTACCTTCTCTTGATAGAGTTATACAGTAGGCATAGTTTGGCTTAAAGATCATGCTAGGAACTGTACTATTAAAACCAATATATGAAGCTTCTCATTGATTCGCGCCAGGCGCTCTGCGCAAGCGAATCTTTAAAATGAGCTGTGTAACCGTAAGATCAAAAAGGTCGATCATAAGCTCCAGTGGCGAAAAAGGTTTCTCATCAACAATATAAGTTTGACAGTGTTGATTAGAAAATACTTTTTCACGTAACCCTGTGTTTTTACGCGGGAAGACAGATCTGTTACCTACTCGGTTACGACAATCGAACCACGCGTATTATAAGGAACCAATCAACTTGTAGAAAGGCACATGATAGCGTTTGTTTTTGTGAAAACTGTTGTTCGGAACACCAATCAACTTGTCATTATCCATTTTGGGAAGTTGTCGTCACAAGCATTGTCAGTTAGGATCAGGAGGTTGAATCAAGAATGTACAACTATTTGGATAGACAACAGAGTATGTGACAAAACTCTGTTGCGTTGCGTTTTATGGTATCGGGAAAAAAAGTAAGTTAAATCCTATGTTTGGCAAGAAAGTGTATTCACAGTTCTTGTATTTTCTGTGATTTTAACGCGCGAATCTTAAAGGCGCAAGCCTGTGCTCTTGTTTGTTTTGTTTTTGGTTTTTGTTTTGTTTTTTGCTTGTTGTTGTTTCGAATTAAATTTTTTCTATTTTTAATAATTTTTTTAATGTTATTTTTGTAGACATTTGCATTTAACTTATTTTTTAATTTATTATTTTGTACCATTTTTGTTGTTGTTGCTGTGTTTGTACCATTGTTGTTGTTGTTGCTGTTGTTGTTTGTCGTTAGTTGTATAGTAAACATGCTTGTTCACTTATCTAGGAGCTAATGACCGCTTGGGTAGGGCTGAGTGTTGGGCGTCCAGAAAACATGTTTAATGAGGTCACAGCTGGAGTTTACAATTTCCGGCATCCAGGTGGTCTTCCAAGCTAGTTTATTAGTTGGTTTTCTTTATCTGTCCCTGTCACCGACAGAGAACAGTAACCCTGTAATAGGGTGGAGGTGGTTACTCATCTTCCAGAGCTCAATTGCTGTTTTATCCACTATATACTTTCGTAGTGTTTCTCACAGCAGATGTTGTGTATTCCTCTCATCTATATCTTCAAATCAAGAAATCTAAATTTTCTGCAGCTCTCTCATGTCAAAGAAAAGGTATCTTAAACAGAGGATAGCAAGAAGCCATACAGCAAGCTGAGCTGAACAGCATGACAACTACAGAATTCTATATAGATCATATATATTGTTTACCTATTAATTTAATTGCTGAGTGTAAAGAATGATAATATTGCTTTCATGCTTTGGTGAACACTGCTCTCAGAATATCCTGGTTTCTTGATTTGTAAATTCTAGAAATACAAATTTTTCTTGATATGTCTATGAGGTGCGAAAGGTCAGTCCTCACTAGAATTTAAGTGCATTTACGTACATTAAACTACATTTTTCCTGATCATTTCGTATTTATGCCTCCACTGACATATATTCAGGTTTACATATTTGCTTTAGCTGGCCTTGTCAGTGCGTTCAATGCCAGTTTGTCAGGGAGAAAACCTTTGATGTGAGACATAATCTAGGCACACCTACTGTAAACAGGCATAACCAATTTTTTTTAGTTTCAAGTTTAAAATTTCTGGATGTTTAACTGTGCTTTAAAGTGTCCATGTGCATTTATGGAGAGTGTTACCATGTTCCCACTAGCATTTACCTTCTGTTCATGGACATAATACACTTAGATGCACTTGAATGACAGTAGGACCATCCTTAACCCTATATCTACCCTATATCTACCCTATATCTGTTGGTTTTTCGCGGGTATCTCCGGAACAGATAAACGTTTTAGGCTGAAATTTGACGACTTCTCTGGAAATTTAGTATGTTCTTGGGGCATTCATCGTTTTTTCGAGATTTGGACATCTTCACCCTGAAATATGGGTCGAATTAGCAGGTGATAAGACCATTTTTTGTGCCTTTTTTGAGTTAAATAACTAAAAAATCGCTTAAAAAGGAGTGTTATGGGCCTGAAACCATCTTGTAGCACCTTTTCCTAGTTGGATCAATGGTTTTTGACAGATTTTGAGATTCCCCAGAATTTTGGGCCAATTTTCAAAAATTGCTGTTTTTGGCCAAAAATTACTACCCATGTGTCTTTA
>JAOBRC010673230.1:0-10584 GCA_027575255.1 Scolionema suvaense | reverse complement strand
TCTATGCTAATTTCTAACGTTGGTTATAATTTGAACACACTGAACTAGTATTAATCGTGAAATAAAAAATTTTGAGGAACTGTTCCTTTAACTCGAGCAGAGGCTGGAGCTGACTAGATCACTTTTGCTGAGTTCACAATCAGCAGACACAGAATATTCCCAACAATACTCATGCTAGCACCAATCACAGCCTTTCGTACCCCTATGGGCATTACCGTCTTGCAATCATTCCTTGGATTGGTGAATAAAGTTGCCTACGGTTTGCTGAAGCTAAAATCATGCCACGCTTCAAGAACTCTTGCAGGGTAAACAACAGAAATTTTACTGGGACACATAATTGGATCGACGTTCTCAACAGGCGGAGATAAAAATTATTTTACTGGTGCAAGAAGGAATCACATTTTTGATCCACGTCGTCGAACTTGTCTTTCTACAGATTGGAGCATAAATCTGGCATTAATTTTGTTCTCAGACAGAATAATGCAAATGTACTGACCTTGCTAACACGACATTTCAACTTGTGGTGCAGGCCATTGGGAACTAATATTAGCAGGGTCACACACTAAAAATGCAAATCAAATGATCACCAGTGGATCATAAGCTTCTGTTTTCTTCAATAAGACCTTAGACTACAGAATGCAGTGAATTCTAGCCTTTTCGGGTTCAAGGAACGATATCGTCTGATGTACCGTAATAACTCGATTAAGCCTCCTGCGGCTTATTTGTCAGAAATGGATTTGAGAGTGGGGGTATTTGAGGGGGGGGGGGGGGGGGGAGGCTTATAAAATTCATATGCCTGGACACCCCTTCGGGCACTGGATTCATTGTAATTTTATAATGTTTTGACTCAAAAGTGAATCATTTTTTTTGGCATTTTGAAAGAATTAAAGGCGCAAAACATGGAGAAGGAACAGGTCTGCAATTTTTTGAATTACATACTGTAATTTAGTTTGGTTCTGATAGGTTTTTGAATGGATGCAATCAGTTCCTTTGAATGACAGTTCCTAGGCTTGGGGCTTATTTGAGGGTGGGGGATTATTGGTCAGAAATTGGTTTTTAGTGGGGCTTATTCGAGGGCGAGGGCAGGGGGCTTGTTGGAATGAGGTGGCTTAATCGCGTCTTGACGGTATTTGTTCAAAATCAAGCACGTACAAGGGAAAGGACCACCTCGCTGCGAATGCTCCATCTCGATATCTAACAAATTATCCTCTACTTGGTGATTCAAATTATCCTCTTGTTGGAATTCTAAACAACACACGACAACGATTGTTCTGGGCCGGCCGAGACTCACAGCTCAAACTATACAAGTAACGATGCAGAACATGCCAGGCTATTGCTCCATGATAAGCCAGAGAGCATAGTGATGACATTCAATGCCCTAAGCTTCCGTTCCAGCAAACAATGGTTGATCTTTCTGAAGTGACAGGTCATCATTGTATAATGTACACTGATTGATAGATACTTTAATTCACTCAAATTCAGCGCGAGTTTTATTTTGGCGCGTCTTATTTTCGTGCATGTAATTTTCGCGCAGAAGTATAAAGCTCGAATTTTTCACGCATGCGTGGTCTAAAAAAGCAGACTGATTTATTGAAAAAACAGCCTACAAATAGGTACTCATGTGCGATTGTGAAGATTAATAGTGAGAAAAGATGATATAAAGATGTTGTAAGAGAAAAAAATCAGTTCCGTACTTTTTTTTTATAAACTCTTCGCGCAATTTAATTTTCGCACACCGCCCCATTAATGAAAATTTTCGTGCAAATCATATTTTCGCGCACCAAAATGCGCGAAAGATATGTATTTTCGCGCAATCAATTATTCGCGCATCGGCTTGAAGCGAAAATTAGCTGTGCACGAAATTTGAGTGAACTAAGGTAATCAGGTTGGGTTGAAGTGGCTCTTATGACGAGCGCACACAGTTAATATATCATTATATCAGTACTCCGGAATTGGTTTCGTTACTACGTTGTTCCCAAGGAGCTTTCGAGTGACGGCCGATTACCCTTCAACAGCCATGAATTCTAAGCCTTTCTTAAAACTACCTCCATGGACATAATATTAGTGCCAAACATCTGTTTTACCTCTTTGCTTGTGAAAGCAACCTATCTTCCCCTATCACCCCACAATCAAAGTTGAAATGGATAGTATTTATGGCGGATTGGTGACACAAAATTCTGAGACATCTCTGCAACTCTGATTGCAGGGAAATGGGGCAAACGGTAGATACCAAGTCAAATTTGAGTGTAATTGTTCTCAATTAAAGGTTTTGGCGCTAATTTATGTCCATGGTTGTAGGTATGTAATTTGTATACATCGCACAAAGTAACACCAGGGTATTTAAACTGCAAATAATCAGTGTGTTTGGCAGTCTTGACAATGACACCATTGCACGCGTTTTACAGCTGCATAGAAACACCCCCAGTGAATGATGTCAGAGCATGACCATCAGTCATGCTGTTCGGTGACTCAGCGATAACCTGACAAGAAGTGCGTCATGAATGAATCAAAATTTGCAATATGCCTGTAAACGTCGTGGTAAGACGACAGAGTCACAAATCAAAATCCTGGAATACTACTACCACCACCTCACATTGGTGATTATGTGATTATGTAGAATGGCTGGTTTAAAACCAGTTATAGAGACAATGGTCAACAGGAAGTATCAAGTTAAAGCCTGTAACAGCCATGACGTACCTTTTTGAATACAACGCTTCTTGAGAAGGTGTCATGCTGTTGCAGAGCCGCAAGCAGTAGAACCGATGTTCATTGGAAGCTACTTAAATAATTCACTAGCACTGGTTTCTGTCGAAAACCTGCATTGATCATCCTCCGTCAGCCACGTTTCCGACACAGCATGAGCCCGATACTACGTTCATCAAGAGGCTGTCTCAACATCACATTCCCAAAGAAATCTCACACGACTCAGTAACCATTGACCATTCATAGACAACTCATGTTGCAAATAGTCGATGATAGTTTTAAAAATCAAACAATATTTATTTCAGAGCGAGAATTGAACCCAGGCTGCACCAATGAAATGCAGACTAGCCAGCCCACGGCCCTAAATAGGAAAACGCGTTGAGGCCTCAGAGTTGAGGTCATTCCTGCATATCAGCCGAGCGTAGACCTGCTTAGTGCTTTGCGCCCCCATTTCAGTCCCTTCAGTCCATTACAAAATCTCTGGACCGTAGTCTACTAACTACATCTCCGTTGCCGTGACCAGTGACAATTTTGATTTCACTTTGAGTTTTGCCACGAACCTTCAAGGACGTTAGTTTTTCGGACAAAGTGCCGGTCTAAATCGACTGCATGCTTAACTGATGGGTTTATGGTGCAAATGTTCGAGTATAGTGCAGTGCAATGGTCGCATGGTACCTATCAAGTCACGAGCACGTAGAGGGCTCTTTTCTGTGAAATACTCAGCTAAATACAATATAATACCGTCCGCCTGTTTATCAGATCTAAAAGCTGTGTCTCATACAATATAAAGTACACAAAAGGAAATCTATATAATTTCAGCAGTAGCTATCATTATCATTGTGTGCTCGCCCGTACCCCCATTTGCAATGTTGTGGTTAGTTTTCTATAATATTTGTGGTAGATGGCATAGCTTGTATTCGAGACCAATCTGCTTCTCTATTTTCTCAACATTGAAGATGGGTGAGCGGGCGGGGTGGGGACGGGGGGTAGGTCGATGCAAAGTATAACATGTTTCAATAGATATGATTTTTTGGCAGCATTGGTTAGTTCATTTTCAATTGCTGCGAAAAATCTTGGACGTCACGTCCACGGGAGAATGCAGCGGCTTGGTTTTGTGTACTTTTATTTTGTCCAGGATTGCAGCCTTTACAGAGAGGACCTATTTCAGAAAGCTGTTCGCTTTGGGGGGAGGTAAGCAATTATAGCCCCCCCCCACCCGTACCAAACTTTTTAAAATACATTTTAACGACTATAGCAAGATTAACGAAACTTCGTCACTTTTCCTAGAATTTATCCAGGAGTACATTGCTTAAAAAGATCAGGGTGCCACCTGCAAAGTGTGATGACGTTATTTTCATAGCGCAGTGGAATAAATTTTAGTTAATAAAGGAGCTGTTTTCAGCAAAAACGGTGAAACGCAAAGCTGAAAATAGGTCCTTGGGACAGCTTACCGTTATACTGATGGAGTAAATGCTAAAAAACGTCATTATTTCGAACTTCGATGTATTTTGACCACAATTTCGGAAATCGTCATTTTTCAGGATCTTTCAAACATGTAACGTTGTTTTGATGACGTCAGCATAAATTAAGTGACGTCATCGATGAAAAAAAGTATGCCTAATTATTTGTATTACCTCATACCATATACCTGTTAAATTTGATTAACACGACCACCACCGCCAAAATGAACCCAGTGTGGATGGGGCTAAAGTGAAAGAGTCGCAAAGGAAATAAATTAATATGTATCTATTAACATTATCTATTAAATAATTTTATTACAGTCTCAAAAGAAACTCTCTCGAATCTATTTAAAGTCTTTAAAGGGAACCTGAGGTTCGAAAACACTTTAATGGCATTGGAAAGACCACAAAAATCATAATGGACACTTAGTTTTATTATGCCGATACCATATTCCAACTCAGCATTTATCTACGACTCACATCATTCAAATTCCACGATCGAGCCGTCGTTCGCAATGGCCAACAATTTTAATTATCACGAATAACAATTTACGAAAATGTGTGTTTCTCCTTCTTAGCACGGTTTCCCAAGGACAGCTTTATTTCAGACAACATACGAAAACCGCTGTGCTTCGTTCTTTGGTCTGCTTCTGCCGCCTTTCAAACTCTCTCCATCTGCTCTCTATCCAACTGCTCCAGCAGAATGACGCAACAAACAGTTTATTCAGCAAGGCATTCAAATAATACATAATTTTCAAAGGGAGCAATGAGTGTGAGATCCCCCGATTATAATATTCATTCAGTGTTCAGTACATAAGATTTTTAAGTTAAGTAATTTCACTATGATATTCAAAGAGTACACAATTGTGGAAAGAGAGTTCTTTGACAAACAAAAGGGATATCCCCTTTGGGTTAGACATCAAGTGTATTGGCTAATTGGATCAGATTTTGAAGTTGTGTAATTTTACTTTTTTCAACAATACGCCACATAAGATCGCGTCTGCCTGCTCGAATTCTTAGGCGAGCCAAAAATTAGTTAGTTCCGCCTAGCAACCAAAAGTTACCAAAAGAAAAAGTAGACTAGAGAGAGGAATGCCATACAAATATGATTAGTTTTTCTGCCTTTGAATTCTCACAAACACTTGTCCTAACTAGCACATTTGCAAAAATCAATTCTTCAAAATCAATAGATACATATGATTCGCAAAGATTAGTTCCGCAAAATACGTCGGATTTGTCCCTAGAGGAGCAAAAAATAGTTTCGCAAAAACAAATTCCCTCAGGGTATGCTGTACATCGGACATACTAAAAAATTACGCTACTTGCAACACTCCATCAATCCAATTTTTTTCAAAGCACTAACACCAAAGGCATAAATGGTGAGTGCCATACTCTCTTTTCTTGTAAGAACCATTCTATAAGAAAATAAGCCTCTGAATTATGATGGAACAATAGGTAAAACTATGGCCCTATTTTTTTAACCCTATTTTACATGGGCTTTTTTCGCGTTGAATATCATGGGGGGCCCTGACAGGCCCCCCGACCTAAATCCCAAAATAGTTAAGCAACAGCAATGAAACTTGGCACATATGTTAACCAACTCCTATAGATTATGTTTGCATAAATTAGAAGTCAGCGACATCATTGGTTCTCTTGTTACGTCACAAAATACAATAGGTGGTGTGATAATTTATGGACAATATCGCAAAATTATGATTTTCGCTAATTTTTAGCCCAAAAATGCAAATTTAAGGGTTCTATTAGGCTGAACCTATAAGATTAGTTGTATTACAGCTTCAGAGTCAGTAATATGCATGGATTAGCTAAATATCCTTATTTATTGGCCAAAAACACTCAAAATCAGATCTGAAAATTATCGCTTTTTGAACCAACAGCCGTTATCAAAAGTGTCATATCTCCGTAACCGCTAAATATTTTGCTCTTAAATTTGACCATGATTTGTAATCTAGGCATAAAGTAAAAGTGACGAAAGAACAATGGCGTACTGTATATACAAAAAAGATATCTGAGAAAAACCAAACGAGGCCCCCCCCCTATGTAAAATAGGGTTAAACAATAGAAACTAAGAACGAATCGAGCCTAAGATAAAATTTACTGGTTCTTTAAAAGAAGAGTGAAAGCGGAAGAAAGCAACGAAGTTTCAAAAAACCATTGATGGATCTCCTATTAGCTTAATCAGCTGAAATAATTGATGATTCTTCATACGATATTTGGATATAGGATGAAATGCACAATCTAACCTAAATCTAAAATGAAATAAAATGGATAAAATTTCCGCAAAAATACACGTAATGGTCCCGATATCCCAGTTTTATATAATATATGTAGCTTGCAAGATCATCATCGTTAACAAGTAAAGTAATGCATCAGCGAAGGAGTACACGTTTTTTTATAAGAAATAAAGCACCCAAGCTAGTTGTAAAAGTTTCTTAAAATTTTAGAGATTTTACTAGGAAAAGTTTCTTATTCGGTTTCTTTAATGAAAAGTTTGTGAAAAGCATAACGCCAAACAAACGATGCATCAAAGTCTTCAAAACCAAAATATATGAAAACCACTGCAAGAAAAAAAGCTGCATTAGTGATTCCTATGTGACTAACGTGTCCAGATTTCAAGTCAGCATTTCAAGTTAGTATGTTTTTGACTTAGCTGAGATACAAACAATAATACTTTGCACAGTACTTGAGGAGTTTCTTAACTTTTCTCTCTCCTTTTTGTTAAGTAGTTAAGGTCTCTTAAATTTTAAAATGCTTTACTAGTCATTTTCTTATAAACGGGTTCCTTATTAAAAAAAACGTGTATACTTCTTCGAACAAAAACTTCTGGTTGCTGATCTGTTTTGACCTAAAATTTCGCAACTTTTACCTCCTACAGTTTAAAATACGTTGTTTATTAACCCTTAGACTCCACATTGTTTGATAAAATGACCAGGTATTTTTGGTCATTTTTGCTAAGTTTTAAATGCCATAACTTCTGAACCATAGTACGTAGAGCAGGAAACTTGGTGCCAATCGATGTGTAATTGTCTGTTCTTTAGAAAAGTCCTCCATTTTGACCTTTCATTTTCGACAAGGAACGCCAAAAGGCGCCGTAATTTAGTGTATGTGTGTATATTACTTTATTTCCTACTCAACAGCCTCAGTCATTCCCACTTGTCACTAATTGCTTTCCTAGTTATTCGAGATGTTCTGTACTGTTTCTTGTAATTGGAACCAGAATTGAACATGTTGAGTTGCTAACTGTCCATGATGCTTGCAGGCTTATGAAAAGTGTACTGACACTGCTCTTGCTGAGGTGATGGCCTAGCAAGAAGAACCATAGCGTCAGGAATAGACCATTTCTCTAATCATCATCAGACAATGCATCGTGGGATGGTCAGAGGGGTAAATATCTTTTTAATAGTGGCGGATATCCTCAAAGGAGAGAATTTTAAAGTCAAAAGGGAATAATTTTTTTGCGTTGATTTATTTTTGGGAGAGTTTAGTGGGGATTTTTAATTTTACAAACCAGGGATTTGCAGAAAAAAATGTGTTGAAGTAATTTAGCGAATGCACATTAACGAAAGAAAAGAAGAAAATTATCGACATGCGAACTGAGATAAAGAACGCTTCAGAGTGGGTTCTTATTTATTAACGATCGAAAAATTAGTTCCATTTGCTTTTAGTCATGCCAAATCTTCAATTTGATAAATTTTGCAAGTATTAACTTTTGCAAATTTAGCAAAAAGTTGCAAAACTCGCAAAATATAATCCACTCTGAATAAAGAATCCCCATCACAGGATTTGTAATTAAACACGTTTCATCGCTTTTGTCACTATGACATTAATTTTGATGCACCCCCAGGCCATCCCACAATACATTGGATGATGAAGATTTTCGAAAAGGTCTTCAAGATTTCGTCTCTTTCTTGGGTATTGTTTATAGCACTATTCCAAGATGATCGTTCTTCTTTAGCTTTGTTCTTTACTTGTGAGGAATTTTTTCTGAGATGAGTTCATTATTCATCATTTGGCTTGAATGATGGTATTATAGGTATTCTCCTGCAAAAAGATAAGTAGAAGGTACCATCAACTTACCATCACACAAACAACACAAAAACTTTCTCACTTTCATGTTCTTATTGTGCTATATCCATAAATTCAAATTTTCAGTAGCCAAGCTTCCCTGAGCTTCTCTTTCATTGGGAAAGAAACTTTGCAAAAATTGGGACGTCAATATGGGAGTAAACCAAAATGGCCACAGCGGTAAAATGGCAGATTTAGCTTAAATAGTCAGTGCATTGTAAAACTGCTCGTGTATGTTCTTCTTTAGTCGTTGCTGATAAGACGTACAACCATCCAACTAGGAACGCCATAGTTTTTTTTCAGGAGAAAACCGTATAAAAAGTCTGGAAGCTGTCCCTGGCAGATTTTGGCCGAATAACGTAAACGAAAATTTTTAGGATACCATATGATAGAAGAACTAAGATTGATTCATCTTTGCGCCAAAGGATTTTGCTGTATCTTGCTTAGTTACGAAGATATGGCGGGTGATGTGATCCGCTCCCCCCTGGCAGTATAAAGTTTACATATACCCCGGTCTGAATAGAGTGAGTACACCGATCTGTATCTTCAATTCTACGCTTTAAGCCAAGGTCTATGAATGTGAAAATACTTTTTCATTCCTCAAGTTTTGAATTCCACTTCCATTGCGATGACGTATAGAGTCTTCGTACAAAAAAAAAATCAAAGCAGTTCTAAGAAAGAAACCTGCGTGTTCTTCCATTCGACCAGTTGGTGTGTGTACGTATCAATCTCGCATAACGATTCATCGAGTTGCATAGTTTTCTGCAAACATAATTGTTTGGAGCAGCGATCAAGAGACAAGTTATATTGTTGACAAACGAGAAGTTCGACCTGAATGACTTCCACGGGAAATCACCATCGAACTTGTTGCGTTGCATGAAAATGCTTAATAATCAGCTTCAGTTTGACAGGGAGCGAGATGGTGCTCATCGTTGCCAGTGGTGTATTTTTGAGCATTTTGGAGAGTGCTTGCGCCTTCAGGGACGTAATTCATGGGGGGCAGAGGGGGCTTTAGCCCCCCGTAATGTTTTTTAATGAGACGATTTTGCAGTACAACTTGAACATTTATGCCTCTTGATACTATAGGTCAGTTGAAAACATATCACTGGTGCCCTCTAATTTCACCACATTTTTTTCGCCACTAAGCTTCATCGGGACCTGATAGCCCCCCCCCCCTAATATTGGAACGGAAATTACGTCCCTGGTCTTGTCCAGCTATTGCCATGCCTGTAACAGCGACCAGGTATGTCTGCGTCCATACTTACGCAGGCACATTAATTAGCAAATGTAATTTGGTCCGCCATTGTTGAATTGCAATTTCAAATTTCCCCAATAAAATTAACTTTGCGCACGTTGAGCACTATGTTAGAAAAAGTTAACCCTACCTACCCCGGACTTTTTCAGGGGCTCAAAAACCCCGGAGATCGATTTTTAGCAAAAAGCAATGGAAAAACCAAAATTGGCCCCATATTTCTCCGTGATATGATTTATTCTTTTGTTTTGCGGGTCAAACTTTATCTTTCTTGTACCATTACAAAATTAATAAAGATATAGACATAACACAGCTGAAATTTTACTTTTACAGCCCTTTTTCGTCTTTTTGCACGTCCATTGTTGCCCCGATTGCCTCCCAAAATCTTCACCCCATCCAGACCAAGCAATGACACCTACCCCCCAAAAAGGCCATATAATTTGAGGAAATGTCAGGATGTCATTTTTGCGCAGTACACAAAATGTTACAGGGGGAGCACATTGCGCCCCCGCAGTAGGTAGGGTTAAAGAAAATCTCCATGCACATTTTTCTATTCCTGTAATCATGCATAATATACATAATCATCCAATTCTCTTCAATTATGTATAATTGGGTTCTTAGATTTAACTTTCCTAAACTAGTATTTCTGCCGTCAGACCCCCCAAAATGAGATGAAATGAATTGTGTCGCATCAATCCCAGCCTTCCAATACATGTTCTTGGCTACTGCATTTATACTTTTCCACTCAAAATTTTTTTCAAAATGTTATTCTTCTGAGGCATTAGTACCGAAAAATGATGACGTCATGAATTGGTCTTCCATTACAAATACTTTTGTATTTCTGAAGTTTTCAGACATTTTAGGAAATGTCATAAATTTTTAGGGCCATAATGTAAGTACTTTTTAACCCTAGCCCAACTGGTCTATTTTAGCCTACTCACAACTGGGAGGGGGTGGATTGCGCACCAAACGTGCAAACTTGAATATCTCCTGACCAACTCTGTGTAGAATTCAACACACGTCAGTTTACGTCCATACTGCTCTTCGTATACAACAAGACTGACTCGTTCAAAGTCGTTCGTATAA
>JAOBRC010673119.1:0-10584 GCA_027575255.1 Scolionema suvaense | reverse complement strand
AATGAAACTTTGATTGTGGGAACCGTGTTAAATAATTTCACCGGTAGGGGGGGGGAGGGTGAGGGTGAGTTGGAGGGGGCGGAGCGCTAAAAATCAGGTGATTCCTGAGGAACATAACGTATTGTAGTTATGGTGAGCACAACTGCTTTTAGATATCAAGGTTTCTCTTCAGTAAAACTTCTTGGACCAATCTAGCCACATCAAGGGTGAGAGATGCTTACAAGCAGCAGGCTTCTTAACCTGAAACCAGATGCTCTTCCTCTCATGGGAGCCTGAACGGCCTATTCCCGTGTTCTTTGTTAAACCTTCATTTGTACACGATGAAACAGAAAACTTTATCCTTCGGGTGTTTTTTGTTCTGGTTATTCGCCATCTACAATATTGAGGTAACTCATAGGATCTCTTTTCATATGATAATTTCAGGAAATTTGGATAATTGGAAAAGGTGAGAAATTATTTTTATGGGTTTTGAACTGATGATGCTTACAAGGGCAGGTATTTGCTGTCATGATGAGGCAGTGTGTATCTTGCAAGTTAGTTTTTATCTGCGAAAGGAAACATGTGCGCACGTATGCCATTGTGAAGGATAGCACCTTCCTAGTTACTGAGAAATAATGAGACAGAACTTCTGTTTATATTTTGTTTACATATTTTGAGCAGATTGTTCACTTGCCCTGTCTTCATTCTTTCAATAGTGAGGTTTCGCAAAACAAATCTAGGACGGTGACGTTGACGTCATTCGAACGTCGCGCCAGATTTCTAGGACGGTGTTTTGAAAAATCTGCGTTGTAGAAAGGCGAGAACGGCGGGGGTTTCCTTTGGACAATCGAATGGAAACGCAACTTTCGAACGTTTCTATGTAACGTCTCCGTCGCAGATTAAGCTTGCGAAACCTCACTAATATTCTCATAGACCCTCTTTGGACATGCATTGTAGTGTTATGCTTTTGGATAATATTGGGGGAGGGTATACAGATAGAAACGAGTAAAAAATTCAAACTCTGGCTGAAGCTGATTTTGATGTTCTTCAGATTACCTTTCATCGAGAATGTATTTTGGTTGCTTGGACAATGTTGGAGCATGCTGAGCGTGTGGTTTGTTCCACTGCCTTCCCAAAAATATTTGCAAAACACCTGTTAGGTATCTAAACAGATACGGTTCTTGAATCATTATTTTAGGTGTGCGAAAATTTGAGAATTAAGCTTTATGAGTTTCAGGAGTGCTTCAGTGAAGCATCTTTTGACGTGGACTGTTTGAATTTTTTTGTTGTCGTCGATCAGATCACTCTCCTTTTGCATTTGTCCCATGGGAGGTCAACAGCACTTAAATTCACAGCAGTTGTACCTAAGGTACAGTTAGAGACTTTAGTCATAAAATTTGATTGCCAGAATGTCTGGAAACGTTTTCAGCAAATCTCTTTGCTTTGCAAAAATTTACTCACAACATAGAAATGAAATTTGTGCCATCGTATTCAATACTACAAAATATAAAAAGCTGCAATGAAAAATTTTATCAACTAACATGTGGAGTTGGCATATCAGACAACCATCACCATAATTGTCTTCATTGACAAACACACATTTTGAGAAAGATTTATATGGTAGTTATTGCAGGATTAGGGGCAAATTCATTACAGTATATTAACTGTTTATCATCTTCACATCATCAGTACACACTTATATACTGTTTGGTAGTAGGTGAAGCAACAAGAAAAAAATTGTTCCCTTGACTGCTAAATCTATGCATTTGAAATACCACTGCTAATGTCAATACTACAGTGTGTCACGATTTGTACTTAATGAAAATGGCTTATGCTGCAGTTTGCTTGTAGATACCATACCATCATTAGAGAATGCGTTAAATTTCAGTGCAATTCCAGGAACATGATCTTGTTAGAGCCTGTGGTTCAGTAGATGAATTGATATTGTTTTGAATTATGGTCTGGGTTAGCATTATTATATACTAAAACGAGTTTGTTTTAGAAAGCTTCAGCGGTCGTCTCAAATCAAGTTTTTGAAAATCTGTGACGTACTAGTGAATTTATTTTGACATCAATATTCCAGAAACATAACTATGATAATGTTGTTCTGTTATAAAACTCTTTGATTTTTTCAAAGAAGATCCTTTAAAAAACAAATGTTGAAATCAAAAGGCCAATTATTTTCAATATTTCACACCATCAGCATAAAACACAAAATCTGACATGTACTTAGTGTAAAAGAGCAGGTACAAAACTATTAAAATTATTTTGTTTAAGATTATCTCTATTGCTTGTCGGTAATTCAATAGCAAAGGTCGTCCTGTCTGAAAACTCTGTGCAAAAAAAAAAGAGGAACTTGTTAGAGTTCGTTTTTCTGGAAAGTGAAAACCTTAGCAACTCTATCCACCTATTTTTTACACGCAAGAGAGATAGTGCCACTGCAAATAGCAAGCTGGGAAAGAATAGAACGGTTGTGTCTAGTAATGTCAGATTCAGCCTTAATATTTGACCTTGATATTGATTCCGCAAGACAATAAAATAAGTGCCCTTGTTTCTCATATTCATGCCTGTGTATAGATAAGATTTTTAACAGAATACTGATAGGACTTTGGAAACAACATGTTTGTTTTTGAGCTGTGCATGTGAATCACCAGCTACAAATATTTACGTAATGTATCAGATCGTTTGTCAAACAAAATATTATTTAGAACACAGCCTAATACACTAAGAAAAGCATAGCAGTATAGAAAACTGCGAGAATCGGTTTCCTGAACAGTAAAAGTTGATCAAACTTTCTAGTGCATATTTGCAATGATTTATCTTTTCCTTGTGACGCGTTCGATATGCGAATATGGTCGGTGTACTTATTTTATATAATTAGCAAAGCTCTACTTCTACTTCACAACCAGAATTATTTGGCAGAAAACCATGACATTTGTCCACTGCTCTGGTTAGCCTAGATGGCAAAAAGCATAATGATGACAGTTTTGTACCAAAAATATAAGCTTCCCTGGCCATAGAATTAGTCTTGATGGTATTTTGTTATCATCTTTGGCATAAAAGGTGGGTATGTGTACAACATTCTTAAGATTTTTTGTTACCATTTCAAATCTGTCTGCATTTCCCATGCATATAGGGTGCTGCATATGGTTTTGTCCAGTGATAATTTTAAGTTGCTTTCAAAGATGTGCAATGTCTGGAATGCCTTTCTTGGCACTATTTTGGCATTATCCTCTCTATGCAACATCATAACAACAAATAGGACTTCTTGAAATGTCCAATGAGGCTGGACACATTGAAGCATTGTTCCAATACTCGTAAAAGAGAAAGGTGTTTCGTCCTAAATCTTAAAGTGAGAGTAGTGTGCATTGTACTGTATAAAATTTCTAATTCCTTCGTCAAACGAAATTAACCTTCTTTATTTTCCCACTTCCCGAAACCAGGCATAAGGAAAAGAGAGATTTTTTGCAGTGGCTAGCGTCTTCACAGTCAGCGAGAGGTTGTACGGTACATTAAAATTCCAAATGACAGCCTCAACAATATTGTCACTTGAAAATGACAGAAACTTCTATACTGCCGACATAAGATGCCTCAATGTCGGATACAAGTCTATGAGCGTCTATTCCAAAACAATAACGTTATGCTTTTAGCAAAAGCGAGCTGATACCGCCAGATGAAGAAACCTGACCTACAGACGTGTGTATCAAGCATTAGTACTTGAGAAACAGCTGGATCAACAAGCCTCAGTTGTGTCCATACCAGTCGAAAACTATGGAATCAATAAACAAGCTGATACCAGCAGAAAATCATTGAAAAACTAAACTGCATAGCGCTCATACGCTGATGCCGGCAGAGGTATTTACATCCTTAATTAGACAGATAGCACTGTGTGTTCTTCTCTTTTCTTTCTTTCATTTTTTTAAAATGTTTTTTTTCAAGAGCAGTAGCACTAGTTTTGCCGATGCTGGCAGGTTCTTCGCCCCTTCAGAATAGTAATAAGCTAATATTGCAACAACGAACAACGCTGACAAGGCCAATGCCGGCCACAGTTGTTAGAAACAATCGGTATAGCCGATGCCTGCTTGGCTCCTATATTCCATCTCTCAACTTTTAGCCTGCGAAAATACACACATAGTCTGCTATCAGTTAGATTCAGTCATGGGTCAGGTAGTAAAAAAAAAGCAACTCTTTTTTAAGCCTGTTTAGAATTCCCAACATTTATTCTCACGTTTCCTGCAAATCGCTGGTGTGATGAAATTTTTGCAGTCCTGCACTTAAGATAGCGGGCGGACGTAATTTGAGGACCGCAGGGATAGCCTTATTCCAAGCTCGTTTTGGAAAATAAATTCAATTACTAATTGTTATTTTAAGACTAGGGTCAATCAACTCAAATTCAAAATGAAAAATTTATCTAAAACAATTGTGCCTCGTCTTTTACTGAATTGCTCTTACCTTTCTTGCATTTTGCTGTTCTACCCATACGTAGTCTAACAATTCATTCCATTTATTTATTGTTGATTAGAAGTTGTACTTCACCCCTTGTTATTGAGCCAGTGACTTTTCATAAGACTGTTGATAAATCATCATGTGTTGTCTTAAATGAATTGAAATATGCACATTTTGTTTCATTCCTTTTCTGTAGTAATGGATCTGTAAAAATTCTGGGATGGATTACGCTGATGTTTACTGTTATTCACATATTGAAAGAAGTCATCGAGGTTAAGTTACGGGGACAAAAATATATATTTGACCTGGTGAATTGGCTGGAGATTCTTTTGTTCAGCTTGACGATATCATTTGTAATCATGCTCTTGTATGAGGAATACCATGGGACTGCTGCTAACTTACAACGTATTAAGTGGCAGTTTGGGTCTCTCTCGATACTATTTGCCTGGTGCAACTTATTGTTATACTTGAAGCGATTTCCAATGATCGGACTGTACATTATCATGTTTACACAAGTTCTTAAGAGAGTTACAAAAGTTCTACTTGCATTTGGCTGTCTCTTTATCGGATTTGGGCTGGCGTTTTTCACCTTACTTAGCTGGCAGGACAGCTTTAAAGTTGCTGGATATTCAATCATGAAGACGGCTGTTATGACCCTTGGGGAGATAGATTACGGTGCAATCTTCGCTGAGAATCTGAGCAGGGACACTATGATGAACAAAGAGGTGTCGATTGCTATATTTCTTATATTCCTACTAGTCCTTCCAGTTGTCATGATTAACCTTTTGGTGAGTTATAAGATTGGTGTGTGTCTAACTGATATTACTATGACATATTGTTGGAATTTTCGTGCATATTCAGTGCAATTATTGCGCACCTTTGCAAAGTTTTGGCAATAAAAGCTGTCGTTGATGGCAAACGGTTTGTTGATGGCAAATAGTTTGTACCATCTTTGCATCTGAAGTTGGTAGATTTTCATCTGACCAGTTTGTATTTTATTTTGCTTTAGGAGCAGATGTTTTTATTATATTTATCGAAGACTAGGTGCGCAATGATTAGATGCAAAAAGCACCTGATGACTGCACTTGTGCATTGCACCCTATTACTGCCCCCAATTAAAGATCAATGTCATTGATGATAGACTAAAAGGCATTTTCTCTGAAAGCCATGGTTGGGCCTGGTCCGCTCAATTCTCATTGCTTTTTGTAATTTCAAGAATTTCAATTTGAAATACTGCATTTTTGTCCAGGTTATAAAATTTCCATTCCAACGCAGTTTTGGAATTATGATGGCATCAAGAGCACCCGTTCAGGTGACTGTTCTCAGCAAGTCACACTGTGCTAATTTCAGACAAAAAAATTTCTGGCATGTGGTTGAATAATAATGGAGATAAGATGCTACAGTGCACAGCGATTACATGCACATGAAGGCAAAGTCACTCAATCGTTGTGGACAAGTACTAGTTGAGAAAACTTTAGAAAAGTTGCCATTCCTCGATTACTCTGGGATTTAAATACCTTTTGGTATTTTTTGAAACACATACTTTTGGTATTTTTTGAAACACATGCTGGTTTTTCCTGTCGTGGGAGGGGAGTGGGGTTCTATTTCTTGGCTGGGCCATGCGTTTGACCCATAAAACATGCTTAAAGCTGCAGCCAGCATCTTAAGTGCTGGTGCACAGAGATCAGCCTTAACCCTGCTGATCATGTAAGTCACCAATCAGTCCTTTTCACCCCACAATGAATGCATTCACCTGTTAGGTTGGTTGCAGGTGTTTCGTGTATTTTTGGTGCGGCTGCTATTTTAGTCTGAACATCATCAGTAGAATAGTACCCTGCGTAGGGGAGAGTGTTCTGATTCACTCTCTGCAAAAGCTTTTATCACAGTTTAAAATCATTTATATGTTGTGTAGCATCTCTCACAACAGGTGTTGTGTTAGTTGTTCATCTGGACTTTCCCTATCAAAATAACAAAGCAAGAAGTTTGACCCACTACATGAAAAGTTCAGAAATTTTTGCGTTGGTGAACTAAAAGGCTTGTCTTTTGCTTCATTGTCCTGTGACAGCAGCTCAGATACTTCAATCTTTTTCCAGAAAGGCTGCTGAATAGAAACGCAATTCTTTCATCAACGCTATTCTTTTGTCACCTGCAAATGACCGTAACGCTCACAATGATTGGGTGTACTAACTAAATTACATCTTCTAGGTAGGGCTTTCTTGAGGCACTTGTGCTTATTGGCTTTCATGAAAATAATTCAGTGCTAACATCTCAATTTGGAAATTCTTCTCTACCGCTACAAATATAGTGGGATTGCAGTGAATATGAAAACCCAAACTGCGAAATGATGTGGAAGGACTCTTTGTGATGGCTGTGGGTACCTGAGATGGTGTTTGTCTCTCTTATTGTTTGGGGGCTACGTGCTGTTTTTGTAGATTGGTTTGGCTGTTGGCGATATCAGCGCCATCCAAAAGACATCCGACCTTAAGCTCTTACAGACACAAGCAGTAATGATTGCAGATGTTGAAAGATCTTCTCTGTGGCTGAGAGAGAAGGCTCAAGTTTATAAGGTCTATGATTATCCTAATGCACGTAGCTTCTTGAATAGGTCAGTGTTTTATTAGATTGACGGTACTTCTTGTTCTATTTCATTTATGTGATGTGATGTCTTATCATCTGACACAAGTTCTATAAGTTACGAAATCCTTTGAACACCATATCTAAAAAATAATGTTTGCTCTGCAACAGTGTTAAGACCCATATTTGTCCTTCACGAAAAGTCCAGAAGAGATGTATTATCATCACACGGTAACTTCCTTTACTCTCTGGATTTTGCAATATCTTGAAAACTATCCTCTGCTGTTTTTAAGAGCTTTTGTTCCAAAATATAGTGCCCGTTTTCCCGAGGTTACTTCCATAACAATCTGGTGACATTTGTATTAGAGTGTATTGTGTGATGCAATTTGCCTCTTCCTAGTCACATGGACTTGCAATCAGCCTTGAAAGAGTACAATGTTAGTCTGTATGTGCCCGATCGTCTAATATGAACTCAAATTTCCGTGTCAGAATTTGTCAAGCTCTCTTTTGTGAAATCTGAGTTTCCAAGATTAATTGAAGGGGGACGTCAAGGCAAATAAAAAGGATTAGATCTGACAATGGCATCAATAAAACCAGACATGAAACACTAATTGCACTCAACAATTTATATCACAGGACATATTCTAGAGGGGCAGGGCGTACGTTCGATTTGCAGAAAAAGGGCAGCTTTTTTCATGTTTTTCAAAGGATCTTATTGGTTTGAACCTTGAGGGGCGGCCTGTTGCGTTCTATAGTCAATAGCAACATGGGGCTAAAATTAGCCCTGTATCATTTGGAGCAATTGGCTGTGTGTCTAAGTAATTTACCGCTGCTGATGATACAATGTAAGTCAAGTTTCAGGGCTGTCTTAAGATTGATATGATTTTCAAGAATATTTATCGTGTAACGGTGAGGGTCTGCATATTAAAGCTCTTCTGTCATATGTGGTTTGGACAGAACTGTGTCTTCAACATTCACGTAAATGTGTTTTTGTTCTCCATATAAGCCCGCTTCGCTTTCAAACATGTGTGAATGAATAGGATTTTGGTTTATTTAATATCTACTGCTGTAAATAGTTTTTTTATCTTTGCCCCTCAGGAATGAAGTCGTCCCATGAGTGTTCTGTTAGATAAATGAACTTTAATCATGAATCAAACCTATGCCTGTTTGCATGTATAATTGGAGTATTTTTTCTGATCTTCACAATGTGAAGGTAAACAGGAATTCATTTGATCTCATATGAAAAATTAATCCATATTAAAACACTGTCTACAGAGAAATTCAGTGGCAGGGAATTGGTTTGGCTCAGTGGTTTGCATTTCTTCTTTAGTTGGACTTGTTTTTGTAGAATGTAGTTATCATGTGTTCACTTAATGCAGTCTACTATTGAATATTCTGTTCAATGTTTCTAGATGGTTAAAAAAGTTTACTACCTTTGATTCCCTATCCGAAGATGCCAATGCAGACATTCAAGTAAATCAAGCTGCAAATCGCTCTAAATCTACTGAGAAAATGGAACGGCTGTTTCAAGAGGCACAGCAAGACCGACGATTTCATTCCAAGCAAGTCACTGAAGAATCCAAAGCTTTTAAAGACGAAGTTACAGAACATCAGACCCTTCTTAAGCAGACCTTGGCTGAATCCAACTCTCTTCTAGGTGACGCAGGTAACAATTTAAAATCTGTTGTAAATGATATGAAACTGGTGAAGGAAGATCAACAGTTCGTAAGAAATGAACAAAAGGAGATGTGCGGAGTGCTAAAAAGACAGGGAAATGAGATGCATGAAATGAGGCAAGAACTACTGAGGATGCGACAACAACAACAGACTTTCGTGGATAGCATTGGTCAGATAGGTACCATATTGGAATCATTGCAACATGAACTCCGTATTCGGAGCCTCAGTCAAACACAAGTGAAGAATTGTAAGGAGAGATAAGATAATCCGCAATTTTCAAAGCAATAGAATATATCCCTCAAGAAGTTATAGATTTTTATGTTTTGGTTCATGTTTCTTTGCTGGACTTGTGATAAAGTTTGCGATATTGATGTATCATGGCGTGTTGATACAAATACCAGAGCTTTAAAATTATCTACCATGCTTCAGCAGGCATCACTTTTCATTGGGTTTGAATGTCTAATTTGTACTTTTCATCTGGAGTAAGATGAAGCTCAAGTGTGACCGTAGTGAAGGGATTTATTTCACGTTAAGTGTGAGTTTTTCACTCAATGTGTAAAACCGAAATTTTATTTCTATGTATTGTTACTTTTGAGTGAGTCCTGCACCTGGAGATGTGGGTAAAATGGATTTTTTTTTTATGTTTTGATTTTCAAGATCGTATGGTTTTTTCACCCAGATGATTGATATTTTAGATGGTTTTAGATGTTTAGAGCATTTAAAACTATTGCTGTGACTTTGAATTAAGAATTTTATCTATTTGGGAATGTTGAGTTTATCAGAATGATGTGTTATTTGTGAAGAAGTATTCAGTTATGCATTAGCAAAGTGTTGGTTATTTATGGCAATTTTGTTTTCCATTGGAAACATTTCTCTGCGTAAAGAAGTTAAAGCAAAGATGTTTGTTTGTTTTTTATGGTGAGAAGTAGTGATCTATTCTTTGTTATTGTATTACCTGGCTTAGTGGTGCTTTACAAAGATATTGGTCTCCATCCAGAAGAAGTGTCAAAATATTTTACGTCACAGTAGAAGATTGATATGCTGTGAGGTATTGTCAGTTATTATCCCAGTGTTTATCAAGTGCCCAAGTGTTGTCATTGTGGTCATCTTGTAATCCAAGTTCCATCATTGTGGTCATCGTATTATCCAAGTGCAGCCATTGTGGTTATCTTATAACCCAAGTGCTATCATTGTGGTCCTCTTGTAATGCAAGTGTGATCATGGTGATCCTATTACAATCTGAGTACAATTATATCGATTCTCTGATCACCCAACCATCCAACCTGCTCCTTGATGCTTGTGGTTACAAGGTGATCTTAGGCAAGTTAAGGTAGATATGCATGTATATGAAATTTTTTGTAGGTGTATGCAGTTTATAAAGCAGGCGTTGTACTCTTTATGGTCCCAGCATCTTAAAACTGGAAATACAGTTATATAAATATTGACCCAATTTTTAGTGCAGTATTTTAGATGCATTCATGTAGTGTTGTTTTCATGTCAAGCTTTGGCTATTTTTTAAAGAAATGTTGCTTATTGGAGTACTTTGCTTTAGTAACATATGTGCGTTGCCATTGGTGCTGAATGCAGGGTTGCTTGTGATAGAAACATTTGACCAAGGCTTGTTTTCTTCGCTTGTCTTTCAAGAAAGATTTGATATCTGAGTCATGTACTCAGAAAAACATTTAGACAATATTGTTATGTACGCGAAATGGTGAGTCCGAAATTAAGAAGTCATTACATCTGAAGGAGAAGAAATATTTATTCAAAGAGAATAGATAGAAGAAAAGAATAAGATATCTCACCTTACAACATTATAACATCACGAGTACAACCGCGCCTTCCTTAATAGTGAGTGTCGTGCCCCTCTTTTTATATGTACGCCATGTCATAAAATTAATTAGATCAAAA